>JAUBNY010000477.1:9197547-9207872 GCA_032275445.1 Crypturellus soui
CATCTGTCAGACTGAGTGCTGTTACACCTGTCTGCATCTGAATGTAACTGCAACTTCTCCATATTAAACAGAGGAGATTTATCGTCATTATGAAATTGCTCTAAAGAGTCCATTGCTAATGAAGCTGCTTCTTATTTATTTTTGAAGTTGTATATAAACAACTAGCATTATTAGTACACAATTACCAGAGAGTAATCACAGAATTACTGTAAACATAGTCTACAAAAAATACTGCAAATTAATATTCATGCATTCCTCTAATCTGCCATTTGGAGCCAATGCACGAATCCAATCTAGAGTTCATCAGAAAAGCAGCATATTGCCAGGGGAAACTGCAACGTTTTGTGTTTAGAGGGATTAAAAGAAAAAAACCTTGTCACTCTTTTCCAAGACCTGGGGAAGATGACGACAGTGGCCGCTGATGCGCCATTCAGCGATGTTTTGTGTCAGTGATAAGAAGGAAGAAAAAGCTACTCCTAGACATGCTTTTATGCAGAGATATTGCAGCATTCAATCAAACGCAGGCAGCTATCTCTAACAGCATTGCTTGACAGCCAGGCACATGTGTATTTGCAAGAAAGCTAAGTTAAGAATAGCTAAAGGGGGGTATTTAAATTCTGCTATTAATAAACAAATAGAGGTATTTTACCCTCTAGAGCAAAAGAAATAAGTGAGCTAATAAAACTGTAGTGTGACACAAATCCATGTTATGGAATTCATTCCAATAAAATGCAAGTTGCTTGCTGAGGAAAAGCTAAGCTTTTGCACATTTTTCACACAACTGAGAACCAGCTAATAGTCTAAATTAAGTGAGAATCGTTACAGATCTGCAGCATATTTCCTGTTTCATTAATATTAATACTTAACTTACATGCATTTCTCCCAAAGAGGGATCTGTTAATACAGAGATACTTGTGGTATTGCTGAGAAGGGAGAACTGTGATGGTGTGATGGGGAAACCATTTTTTTTCCATAATTTTCAATTGTTTTCTTGTTTTGAGTAGAGAGAGGGATGGTTATTAAACATTCTTTCGTAGATTGCCAATTATTTGTTTTGCTGGGACTAAGTGACTAGAGGAAAATTCAGAACTTAAATTGAGATGATTGAAACTAGGAATCACTTTTGAACATTTGACTTTTGTAAAGTCATACAGTAAGAATGGCAAAGGTGTTACCTAAGCTACTTCTTTCTTTCTCTCTATTAACATTTTTGAGAATTTAGGAAAAATAGAAACTGAATAGAACTTTGTAATCATTCTTCTGGATTTTAAAACAGATTTGTTTGTTATAAACATCTGTATCATCTTTATGTACCCATTTTTACACAGGTCTGAGACATTAAGTTCTGTAGAAATTAAGTCCAGCATGGACCACACATTATTTTTAGAATCGATATTTCTACACCAAAAATCCAGAGGGGATTCCACAAACCCCTTGGTTCCACAAATCCCTTGGTCTTTAGTAGTAGGGACTAACTAGCTAGTAAGGATTGAGTGCTCAGCCGTGTGGTTTTATGTTTGTAAGATGTAGTAGTACCAAGTGACATTAAATCTGTGTGATTATGCAAGTCACAGAAACTATAATGAGCCATGTTCATGAAACCCCCATTCCTGAAGGATGCATAGACTCTTGTACTTCCATCTTCTGCACTTATGTTTCTTTTATGTACAAGAAATGAACTGTGGTGTTGAACAGATGCTTAGAAATTGTGCATATGGTGTTTTACTTTACTTGCATTTACTTCCTTTCATATTGCAACATGGTCTGTCTGTTATCTAGGGGTCTAGAAACATGTCTGAAAGAAAAGTGTGTTCTTCTATTTTACAAAAGGCCAACAAAATTAAATGAAGTCATGGCAAAGCATGTTTTCCTCCTCCCCACCTCCCCCCCGTCATCCTTCAGTTAAAATAAATAGAAATTAAGCAAGAAAGACAAACTGTATTTTTCAAAAATGTGTTAACTGAGAATGCTCCAGTGAAATGGAAATATACTGTATATAAAATCATAAGAAGTGGAAGGCATTTTCAGCCACCAAGGGTCATAAGAGGGGTAGATACTTGTTGAAATAATTGTGAGGGGAAAGAAAGGAAGTTAGTTTGACCTTAAATGTATTATCTTGATTACTCGGGTCACAGAAAGCATCGTGAGACATATTTTTGAAATGTATAGTGAAAGAATGAAAGTTTTTAATAGAGAATTCAAGGCATGAAGGGTAAGGAGAACGGAAGAGGTTCTCTGATTGTAACATTAATCTAGAAAAGTAATATGTGACTTCTTATATACTCGAGTTTCATTAGGAAGATCTCTGGGGATACTTCATGTTTGATAACTAATGCTATGGAATATTACCCTTTTTATTTCTAAGGATGTTATTCACAGCATTGTATGGTATATATGACAGAGGGAGCATAAATGTGAATTCTTAACTAGAGAGGTACTGTGGGAAAGCTGGAAAAAATGATTAGAAGCGATAGAAAGAATATGAGAGCCAACTGACAAAGTTTAATTAATGAGAAACAGTTCTACATGAAATACCAGGTGCTTTGGTGGCAAGGAAGTATACAGAAAAGAGATGCAAAAAAAAAAAAGTGGATTATTTTTAGAAAAGTTATTGTAGTGCAAGAGTAGAAGAGAGCAGATATCTTCTAAAAGTCATTAAAATTTGTCACTGAAATTGCACTGTGTGTGCCAACAATGAAGGTCTTTCTTCTAGGACATAGAGAACAAGTTGTATATTAACTCCTTAGTGGGCTGGAACTTATTTTGATATTTATTTCCTGTACTTCATGAAAAAAATCAAAAGAAGTCAATGGTTCTACTAGATGATGGCTCAAAAGGAAAACTAAAAGATTAAGTTAGTCTTACTCTTTGATGGGAAAATGGTGGCAGTGATGATGATAAGGATCAAGAAGAAAACTAAATTTCTAAGGATATCCCTTAGGATATATAGGATGAAAATCAGCAAAGAAACTGAAGGGCAGCATCTTTAATTCATATTGCTGACAGGTCCTTTGTTCTTACTACATTTTTTGTTCCATACATTTCTTCTATTGAATGAAGAGGAATATGATAAAAATTAATACTTTGCTTTTTTTTTTTTCCAGATATAAAAAAGCCCATGTTCTATACTCCAAATGAAGATTCGGCTGCATACCTGATAGCCTCAATGTTGGATTAAGGCAGAGGAATATTTTTCCTAGTATTCCCTGTTGTGGTTATTAGAAAAGTTGATCAGTTATTGCAAAAATGTGTTGCATATGCTGGGGATTTCATTGTGTTAGGAGGGACAGTAGTAGTGCAACACATGACTGAGATTTGAAGGAAACAAAAAGCAAATGGGATCTAGTATAGTAAAGAAAAATTGCTCATTGCCAACAGAAATGTAGATGAGCATACCCAGCCGTTGAGTCTTTAATATCAGAAGATCATTACTGGAAAACAAATGACTATGAGGAAGGGGATAAGGATTCATGCACACAGTACACATACTTATTCATTTAACCTGTAGTAAAACTGTACTCCAGCCAAAAAGTGAGTCTGCAGTGTGGAGTAGATGATCTGATAAGCAAATGTGGGAGGTTGGTAAAGGGCAAAGAATGCAATTAGTATAATAATCCCATCAATTTCAAGTTAGATAGGGAGGTTAGGACCGTAGAAACCAAAATTAAGTCTTTTGATAAAGACCATTCTGATGGTTTGACCTGGGACCAGATATTGAGAAGACAGAGAAGTGATAATGATCTGGGAGGAAATTACTAGCCAAGTAGAGAAATATTTCAATGTTAGAAAAAGTTAAAGTCCAACTATGAAAGTGCCCCAGGATCTGTGTGATTTCCAGAACCTTCACTGAGTAAGTAAGTATCCCAGTAAAATAAGAGGTGCTACTTAAAGAGTGGATCTCTATTATAAAGGGCACACTTGAGCTTCGAGGAGATACTGGGAGAAAGGTTTCAGAGAGATATATAAAAATCACCATGAAAGACAGCAGAGCCGCAGTTAGATGGGAGCATAAACTATAGAGAATAAGTGTGTGCTGTGAAGGTGAGAGTCATCCAAAGGGACATTTTCATCCCTAGTCTCTGTCGTTGTGTGACAGATCTCTTATTCTTGATTCAGAGTCTTTTATTTGTGAAAGTCATTTTCAGAAAGGATGATTTCTGTCCTATTCATTGGTTGCACAGAAAATAACAGCAGAAGATGGCAGCAGAGATTGCTGACTATTTCGTTCCTCTGTGTAGCAGAATACAGATGCTCTGAAAGAACACAGAGAAAAGTTTTCCTTAAAAACATATTGATTTAATTCTGGAAGGATAAATTCATATACTCTAACAGCATATTCATCAGCTCATTTTTTATGGAAGTGACGTAGAAGTCGTGAAAGAAAAATTCTTCCGTAATAAAAATCATATTCACTATCCCTTCGATATGTCTCAGTGGCAACACTCACAAGAAGGTAAGATGGATAATCCTTGCAAAGGATTGTGGACACATTGCCTGTTCAGGGGCCTCCTGCCATAGCCATAACTCATCAGAGACAGGTGCTGTTGTTACATTCCACATAAGAATATAAAGATCTGAAATGTTAAAGGAGGTCTCCAGAACTTTTTACAAAATTACCTAAATTTCAATAGGTGGTTCAAAGCAGAGGTGATAACAAAGAAAGCACTTTTTCTTTTCCCCAGACTAGTTCTTCCTCTAAGAGCAAGCCCTTGTAATGATCTGCTTGTAGGTTATCTTGACCCTCTGGTTGCAGACAGTGCAAATGGGTATGAGTAGGGAAAGTCTTTTATTAGACCAGCTGATATATCTGGAAAATAAAAGCTTTTACACCCACAACTCCCTTTTCATGGCCCAGAGAGACATGTACCTCTGCCTACTTGTGCACGGAGTGGGGCTTAGCCTCGTGCCCCAAAGACAGCCAGAACATCATTGCTCAGAGACCGTAGAATGAAATGGAGAGTGTACATATAGATGGCGGTGGAGCTGAAATAACAATTCCTTTTTTTTCCCCCTGCAATGCTTTGTTAACCAAAGTGTATTCAGAGCAGCTGTCTCTGCTTCTGCTTTGGCTGCTGCACACTAATATTTTTGTGCTTCTGCCTCTGCCTAAGGAAGCTCACTTGAAATCTGTCCCTGCTTCTGCTGCTTTCCTAATGATTATAGGAGAGTCAAGATGCTCTTGTGTTTATTTCTTTTTCATATAGTATGTTCCTATGTGGAGTATTAGCTGTAGAACTGAAGAGCTGGAACTGGTAGACAAACTAATGGCTTGAGAGAGGACAGAGGTATGACCCAGGTTTGCAAGTTCAGCCCTTTAATAGCTTTTAGAAAGGTTCAAATTGAAGGAAAAAGAGAAACAATGCATAGTGATACTTCCCAGAGGTGGCATTTCCTGGGGCCACCAGATAGAAATTTTCTGTACTGTCTCTTGAAGACTTTTTGCTGCTTCCATCTCAGCTGTAACCGAGTATGGGAGTTCTGAAGTTAGGGACACTTTGAGTGTTTGATTAATAGCTTCATATTGTTTTGTCTTCTGTCTATTATCCATATGCCTACTATTCTCCTTATTAAACGTAACTCAGCCATTTTACTCTGGTAATTTCCTTATAAATCTGGTATAGTTCAAAATGGTCATTCATGACTACTATGTCAATCAGAATAGATTTCTGTAGCAGTAAACTCCATTCTGGAAAATGTATCTTACATGAGTGTCACTTTTTCCAGGCTGAGATGAGAACACTTCTGCCTGTTAATAATCTGAACTTTTCTTGGACTTTTCTTGCTTAGCCTTTGTGAAAGGATGTGAAGGAACTTCAAATGTGCCCTAAAATATGTTCAGCTGAACTCTACTTGCTGATGGACATGGCATGGATGAGGAGTTATCATTCATTTTGCCAGTGCCTGTGTGTGAAGTGAAAATGGAGTGATACTTGATTACGTGTTTTATGATTATTTTCTTTTTCTGTTTATGAGGTTAGGTTTCCAGTGTTTTTCTCCCGCAGAGATTAGTTCTTAGGTTTGGTTAGGGGTCTCCTGGTGGTGTATGGGCTTTTCACAGCAGGCGAAAATACCTATATCACAGTTTCTGCATTCAGAAAATGGAGGTGGGAATTTTGATATTACCCTGAAATGGAGAATACTTTTTGAATCTTATCCTACACTTTTAAAGCTCTTTTGTACTTAATTTGGGCACTTTCATATCAGTCTTCAGTAATCAAGCAAGCAAGGCATTTATAATAGTCTGTGTGAGTTCTGATTTAAACTTCTGATTAGTTATTTATATATGTCATAATCATTTTATGTGTGTGAGTGCAAGCACCACTTGTCCTTTTCTAGCTGCTCTCTAAGCGATGGCCTTTCCAGATTAATGTCTGATTATGGATGTGCCATATTTAACTTTTAAACTTATGGAAACAAACAGGGAGATCCTTTGGTATGTTAAGCTAAAATAGTCTCATGTAACTTATTTGTGTTATGTCTTCTTGGGGTATCTTGTATCTAAGTGAAACAGATGCATTCTTTCTTCTGTTATTTTCTATTTGTTTTCCTTCAATTTGACAACCCTTGATTTGCACCCGTGATGAGCAAAGAGCTGATGGTAGCAAGTGGACCAGGAAGTGGGTAAAAATGGAAACGAGCCACCACTGCTCACGTCACTGCCACATTCTGCTCAAAAACATGTGCTGCAAAGCAGATATTGGTCTTTTAGTGGTATGGGGCTTGGGAGTTTTGAGTCGAGGCACGGGAACCTGGCAGTTTGGTACGTCTTGATAGATAGAACGGTCTTTTTGGCCTGAGCCTGATTATGGCTTGATGAGGGCTCTACTGATGGACTTGCTGCTCCTTATGGTGGAGCTACGTCTCCTGACAGAGCGATGGCAACATTAGCAAGCAATGTTTCCCAAAGGAAACAAAGAGTCTGTTTTGGAATCTTCCTATGGTTAAGGTCAGAACTGCACTTCCTGCGTACTTCTTCAGTTCTCGAGACTGGACAGTTAATGTACGACCTGGCAAAAAGTCTCCCATGGACAGCAATAATAGATCCATGCTTTATGTTCCTGTTGTGTCCCAAACATATCAGTCTTTCAATGTAGTGTCCCATAATTGCTGATAAGATTATAGACTATTATATTCTTTAAGGGAATTGACTATTTTGCACATGACATCATCATAATTGCACATAGTCAAAACACACTTTAAGTCAGGAAGGTTTGTCTTTCTTTTTGAGCATATAAGAACTTATACCAGACTGGATTGAATTCCAATGGTGAAAAAAATGGTTACTTTAAGTATCTTCCACCTGTAAAGCCAAATTCTAGGTTTCGTCAAATATTGTGCTGCAGTCTTCAGGTTTTAATGATCAGTGGCAGCTCTGACAGAGATGAGCTCATTTTTATTAAAAGAATTTTCTCTCTTTTTTCCACTTAATGCTTCAGCCTGTTGCTATCATAGAGCTGACATCTATACCCACAGGACTTATTAGCACTACCTACTTTTAGTCTTTTTCTAACTGTGAATTTCAAGCTTTTTAGGTTTGGAACCAGTGCTTTTTCATAGAAGTGAGTCAGTGATATGCCCTGAAGTCTGGCTGCTCTTAGATAGACTGCAGACATATCTAAAACGTTTGTAGCAGGCACCCTTCAAGGTTAACTAAGTCTGGACTATTCCAGCCTGTCAGTGCATTCGTTTGCCCTTTTTGTAGGTTTCTGTCCGCCAGTTCTTTCTGACTATGATATGATAACATGAAGTAGAAAATCTTACAGAAAACCTACATCATAAACATTATCTGTGCTAACTCCTAACTGCATGTTACTCCTGTTTTACAGATGTGGATATGGAGAAAGACACAGGTTACTTGGTCAATTTACCTTCTCAAGTAAAGAAGTGTTAGAATTTGAATCCTTGCTTTTCTGGCCCTGTCCCATTCATATTTAGTGATTTTAGAAATCACTACCTTATTACATATGCTGGTCTATTCTGTTTTGAATGTCCTATTCTATTTTGAATATCCTAAAAACAGATGGGTCTTATGGGCACAAGAGATTAACATTTTATTCTGGCATTATCAGTGAAAGAATAATAGAGGAATACTTCTGTTTTATGACTTGTTTAACTAGTGCAAGTTCTGATTTCTTTAAACTTTGTGGGAGTGCTCGTGGACAGAATTCAATTGACAGTGGAGAAACCTGGATACAGAAAAGGAGCAGCAGCATGAAGCATCCCCTATCTGTCTTGCTCCAAACAAGAATTATTCTCTTCAAAAATTCTGTGGTGCTTTCTCTAAGCTGAATGGCATTAATTTAGTAACATCTCTCATGCTTTGCCATAGAGACTGCTGAACTCAGTGATGCTAAAGAAAATGTGAAAGCAGTGTCAACTGCTCTTTGAAGGCTGCCTCCTGCTTTAATTCCCGATGCATCGCATATCCATCCAGCAAACCTGGAAGCCTCACCAGCGACAAGGCAACTATGTCTCTTGGAGTAAGCAGGATGCTGAGAGCCCCCATCTATCTATCTATTTTTTTAGCATTCAGTTAACATGGAATAAGAGAGATGACATGTAATATCTACATAGGTGAGAGATGCAGGTGGATATGGATGTGCAGTCGGCTCCAACCCACTCTTTGAGTTCCCGTTTAGGAACAGCCGGGCCCTGGGCAGTGGTTCTGATGTATGGAGAAAGGCATTCACTGTGACAGTGACAGCGCGATGGTGGGAATCCAAGTAGCTCTGGTGAAGCCAGCGTAGTTACTTCAGGTTGTCACTGATGTACAAGGAGCAGCAGCTTAACACCAGAGAGCAGTAGATCTGAGATTGGAGATACCCTGAACCGCCTCTATTTATTTCCTTTAGGTAGAAAGGATGTCGAGTGCAAGTGTAGGTGAAAAGATTATGTTGATGTGGAGAATGTCAGATACAAATATAAAAGAATAATAGATTCCCTTTGACTAGGCTTCCTTTAGCAGCAATTGCAAGGATGTTCCTACAGTGTAGTAGTCACGTTCTCTGTCAGCACCGTGATGCTCTCGCTGCTTCTCACTTTGTTGTCAGCTGTTTCAACTAACTCAGGCTTTCCCTCTGGCACTGTATCTGCTTCTTTAGAGTGGAAGTCACACAGTACGGCCCCATCTGATAGTTTTGGAGCAGTGAAAGCACTGCTAATAAACAGAGCTGGGAAGGAATATTTGAGTTTCAGGAGCATGTGTTTTGCTAGCTTGGATTCGGGGTAAGGAAAAATGTGGCATGTGTACAGATAGTCAAACTGAGTGTTTTTAACTTGCCCATAGCTGTGGTTCCTTTCTGGGTTTTCAGGCATTTGGGATAATATTGTTAACATACTTGGCCAAGACTTAGCAGAAGGATTTGATTCAAGGGTCTGCCATCCTCTTTGTACAAAGCTTAAGCAAATCTTGTAATTTTTTTCAAGTACTCTTAGAGTTCTTTTTTCAAGGGTTCTTGTGTGCCTCATGAATATGAATTCTTTAATGTCCCTGAGGGATTCAGGTACATTTTTCATTCATTCTTTCAAAAATGTGTCTTAATTTTTGAAGTATTCAGATAAAAGTTGGGCCAAAATTGATGGGATGAAGTCTTGGAGTGAAATTTCCATGGTGACCTTGATAGTTTATGCTTATTTTTTTTTTTTTCTGTGGGTAAAGAGGGTGGAAAAATGGTACAATCATACATCTCTCTGTAGTGAGTCACAGTAAATGTTCTGTACTACGAATTATTATTAGCTTGTATATGGTTACTTGGGTTTTTAACTGGCTGAGAAGCACAAGAAAGGGAATAAAACTCTCTCATATACCTGGCATTAAGCGACTTTGGAGAATATTTAGATAAACCGTTATGTTGCTTTGTCTGCATCTGTGCTTATAGCTTCTGTCATTAGAGGCTTTTGAACTCCTCTTCACTCGTGTGATAATTAAATATTTTTATTTCTTTTTGGTTGTGGAGGAAACTGAGGCAGGTTTTTAATTTATGATCACACAAAAATCTGATATCAGAATGATGTCGGAGTCTAGGAACTGCCCATCCCAGACCTATCTTCTACATGAAGTTAAAAATGTAGTGCAATTCAAACTGATAATGCTGATACGGTCTTGCTCAGGGCAATTAGAATAGAGAGAAAAAATAGTTTTCTAAAGTAAAGAGCCATAAAGCATCTCAGAAATCAGAAGGTAACATAATGAGAGAAACATTGAAGATATACTAAATTCAAAATAGGGGTAGAAATGAAAATGTTATTATGTTCATGAAAGATTAAAGCTTTGTTGGTGTAAATGGATGATTATTCAGGAAGATTAAAGTAGAAAACTGTATAAT
>JAUBNY010000477.1:9209501-9220528 GCA_032275445.1 Crypturellus soui
TGGAGTATCCTTTGCAAGGCAAATGTCAGCCCGTATGACTAACATTCACATTTGGAATTGAAAGGGCAGTATGACTGCCTAATGTTTCAGTTAATCTTACCAAAACATTAATGAAAGTGACAGACAAATCCATGAATTATTATCCATGTGCATTTATAAGAACAAAAGGTAAGCAGAAAACCAAAGATCCAGTCCTAAATCCACAGATGCTTCCGGAGTCTCACAAACCTTGGGCACTTGGTCATTCACTGGTTGAAGGCTCTTGTCCTCCTCCTTTATAATCAGATTCTTCCACAATCAGGTGGTTATATTTTTCTCACTTGCATTTCCTATGTGACCTCTTCAAGCACCATGAAGGGTGCTTTAACTAGAGAACTGGCAGACTAGTGAAAATACTGATGAATGGGTCATCCTGTCTTGGGAATGGCCAGGTGAATTTCTGGAACACTAATGCTTTAGAAAGCCACACCATGTGTATCACTTCATAGCATATCACGGAGATCCAGTCCTTATGCTGAATGTTTATGAGTCTGCTCCTTGGGTATGTTATTCCCTCTGCTCTGTGGAGTGGAGAGGGCAAGTGTCTGTCTGTCTGCAGTTATCCCGGCAAACATGGCTTGCCAAGAGGCTGGCCCATCTGGTACGGTTATGTAAGGCATAAACATATGTAAGATAATGCACAGAAAATGAAAGATTCAGTTTTAATTCTTGAATCAAACTGGTGTTCCGTGCTATGAAAAGATAAATCTGAGCATTGATGGTTTCCTTGGAGGACGTCTCTGGCTAAGAATATACATGAAAAGCAAAAGAAAAAGGTTGGCCGTAGGGTGTAACATGCAGATTTTGTTCGAGCTAACCTAGGTTGTATTGAACTAGAACAATCACCTCAAGAAAGTGGGCCATGTAGTCAGGTCTGTTATTTCTCAGAAATAGTCTTATTTTTTCAGTCTGTTCAATGGAATACTTGTTCCTTTGCTGGTGTCTGTCAAAACATATCAAAACATATCAAAGAGAAGCTGACCAAACATACACAGAAAAGCTCTATCAAACTATGAGAATTTTGATGCATTTTGCTTAAGACTTGTTATAACAGTGAACACTTTCAAGGAGTGCAAGTACTGCTTACTCTCCCTTATAGCTCTGGGTTACAGCCTGCTAGAACATCTATGTAAATGTTTGACTTGGACAACTAATTGCTATAGCCTAATCAGTCTGTGATTTGGTGTTCTCATCATCTGGAAAATAGCTTGTGAACTTCAGAATTTTTCCACAAGATGTGTAAGTGGAATAAACTGCAAAGATAAAAAAGGTTCATGCTGTTTCTTCTGTTCATATGAATACCACTATGATTGATTTCAGAAAAAGTCAGTATCTTTAAGAGGTGTATTACCATTTTCTGGAATTCCTTCCTTGGTGAGTGAAGAACGGGGAGAGCTCCTCCTGGGGAGGGGCAAGATACAGGTTATAAAGCTTAAAAACTAAAAGGCACCTCTGGATAAACTGCTCTATGACCTGTAAGATTTGAAATGGGTCAGATGCATTCTGCTTAGATTGACATTTAAAAATGATTCTGTCCATCAGCTGCTTCTGTATAACATTGACAAAGAAGAAATACAGAGGGTTACGGCTTTGTTGCAGTGAAGGTTTAGCCTTGCCCAGAGGCTGGTAAAGAGGAAGGTAATAAGCGCTTTGCAGGTCACATTTTCTAATTTATTCATGATTATGGTGAGGTGTTTTTATTTAAAGGGAGCTGTCAGCTGAGTGCAGGAGAAATGTTTTGGTTTATTTGAAAGTGGTGAGAAAAAGAGAAAGAAGTGAGGTGAAGTTAGGAGGAGAAATCTTGCCATTGGTTATGAATTAAAAAAAAACAAAAAAACCCAGAAAAAATACTATGCTTGTGAGCCTTCTCAGGTGATCAGGACTTCAAATGCAACTATATTACACTGAGGAGACGGCAAAAGTTCAAATAACCGGCTTAGCTTGTCTGAGCTGAGCAAGACAGAACCAAAGTGCCGCTGCCCGGGTGCTCCGCAGAGGACAGAGGGGAAGCCACAGAGCTGGGAAAAATATTCGGATGCTACTCAAGATATTCAAATATGCAGATATTCAAAATATTCAGATGCTACTTAATAGCATGCTAGGCATGCTATTAAGATACAGCATATGATGGTTGTATAATTGAATTAAGTATGACTGGTCCTGCCTAGGAAAGTCAGAGCTAGGGGAGGTGGTGACATGAGTGTTGATGAGACCAGAGACTAAGAGCGAGTCAGGATTTCTCCTGATCCTCTCCAGAGCCAGGATCTTCTGTGCCTGACTACGAGGAAGGCCAGGACCCATAGGACAGATTGGAGAATGTTTATGTCGGGGCTTCTCCTGTGGCTGATGATGGGGTTGGAGCCAGGGGAAAAACACCTGCTAGTTTAAGTAGGGGTGAGCAGGGGTGGGACGTAGAGGAACCAGCTGAATTTCTAATCTTCAGCGTGGTTAACTTCCATAATGAAGCCCTCCATTTACCCCTTATAAACATTGTAAATAAGTCCATGTTTAGAATACAAAAATGCTAGCAAAATCATTTTATTACAATGCTGAAAGGCATGAATTGATGTTTATTAATCTCCTTTACCAAATTAGAATGAATTCACATTGCCCTTTTAGGAGGAACGTGGGGTAATTACCACAATAACCGACCTTTGCTTTTTCCCTTTAGCTGCTGAAGGGAAATATGGGAATTGCAATTAAGCAAAGTACTGAAGACTTCAACAATGTTTTCAGCTTCGATTATTATTCTTTTTTCTGGATTTCGTGCTGCTTGGCATTACCTCAAAGTATTGGCCGCTTGAACCAGTGGCTTCTGGCCTGTGCATTTCTGCCCTATTCAGAACAGGAAAGCTCATGTGAATGAAGGAAAAGTTTAAAACTTGGTGTACAGGAATACAGGAGATGGCCTCCAGGACCATTCAAAATTACTGAAACCAGTTGCCACTTTGTCAATTTCCATTTTAAAACACTGCTTTTCTCATTGCTACATGGCCAAGTGCGTATTAAAGAGTAAGAATTCAGAAAGAAACTTGCCTCCTCTATCTTCAAATCTTGATTCTCAGGATTTTTATGGTCTAGCTCGTAACTCAGAATACAGCTTCAATTTTACACCCACCCTTTGCATTAGGTCAGAGTCCTTTGGCATTCAGGGAAGCTGGAAGTCGGTGCCAATTCCATATGAGTAGAGTCTGCAGAATTGCAAACGGTCTCTGTTTCCTCCATTAAATGATTTGTCCTTACTGGTTCCTTGAAATACTTATGCCTTCTAAGTGAGTAGGTCAGTTTGATGCAGATGAACTTCTAAACATCACCCAAGGAGACATTTTTTTTTTTTTTGTGAGATATTTATTTTGCATTCTTTTTAAGAAGAGGTAATAAGGCTGAAGAAAAAAAATATATATATTTGTACATATAAAGGTGTTGATTTGGAAGAATCTATTTTTTTCCTGCTTTTTCAGAAATCATGGTTTCTCTATCAAAAAGTGCTCTCAGGTAAGAAGGTATGATTTGTGCCAGTAGGTATTCCTTGGAAATCCCACCAAGGCCAAGAGAAACCAGTTTAGTGGAATGAAAAGGAATACATGGCTGCAGAACCCAGTGATAAGTACCATGTATTTTTTCTAGAATTGAACCCAGCCCCAATTCAGGTTGCTATTGTGTTAGTTACATAATCTTTCAGTAAGAAGGAAATTAGATTCTCTGAAGTGAGGGAGATCAGAGAATGGGAAAGAACAATATTCACATTAGTTCCAGAGACAGGGTAGCATTTATATAACTTGCAAAGAAAAATAGCTTAAAACCAACGTAAGAGTTATGTGGTGAGATAATATGGAAGAATTCTGGAGCTGCTTCAAATTATTTTTCTTTCATATCACTGCTATGGATGGAGAGGCAATATAACCAATATCAGTACAGTGGCGTAGCATCAGCATGCAAAAGCATGACTGAACTCTCTGCTTTTGTACTAGATTTCAATTTTCAATCCTCAACAGGTCTGTTTTTCATAGAGCCGGTCTAGAACCAGCAGTAAGTTTTTAATGCAATGTTTTTACACTGTGGTTTTATCACAAGTATTTAATGGTAATATATAGTCTAGAATATTTTACCACAATGAAACAAATATTTTTCTGTCCTGCTCTGCAGGTGAGAATATAGAGTCCCAAAGAAACCAAGTTTTCTATCCCATTTTTTTATCTCGACTAACCCATGGCAAACACTGTGTATTAGTGTCCTTAGATATTCTGATTAAGCCCTACTGCAGAATCCTCTCTTGGCATACACCCATAAGAAACCATTTAGCAGCTTCTTTAGTGCTTCCTTTTTCCAGACTAGGAATTCCACTAAAGTTGGAGCTGATTTAACTTTGCTTAATTTGGTGTTAAGCTCTCAGCTTTGTAAGTGGCCAACTGATACTTCAGTGCTAGAAGCCAGGAACTGCTCTGTGAACTCAAACTGCTGAAGTTAATGGTTCTCTCCATTTCTGACAACTGACAAGGATAAAAGAAAGGAAGCAGAAAGGAGTCCATGTTGGCTGTGGAAGTCGGGCCAGCTGTAACTGACCCTCGCCCGAGGGTGACCAAAGAGCTTCTGCAGTTGTCAGAAAGGGCCCTGCTCCTGTCCTCCTGTCTTCTCCATTTTAATGGTAGACAGAGGGTTTGGGGTTAGCCAACCACCCTGCCACCTGTCCGTGCTGATAATGCAGAGCTGGCTGAGCTGCTGCTCGGCACTGGCGCCTTGAAGGGAACAAAAGGCGAAGCCTGAAACGTGCTGTGTGGACGGGGCGCCGAGTGCTGGCCACTGCCTTCCCTTTGGAGGCCAAAATGAGCCCTGGCAGTTTAGGAAATACTGTTGCTGCTGCTTGCGACAGAACTCAAAGGATTTTTCAAGGACAAAGGAAAAGGAAAGAGTACTATGATTGCTAAATATATTTCAAATCCACTTATTTCATGAAGTTTGGGAGGGTGAGTTTTTCCTTTCTGAGAATGTCGGACCAAATATGCTGAACGAAACCTGTTGACATAGTTTTTGCAGTAAGTGGTTATAAATCTGTTTGCTGAATAGAAAGTGAGAACCTAAGCCCTATGCTTCCTATGCTTTAGGCCAAGTATTTAAGTGTCCGTATCAAGTCTGAATGGATTGGAAAAAGCACTGAAAATAATCCATTCAACAGACTTGTTCCCAGTCTGCTGAAATTCAGTGGAGATTTCTATTCCTCAGGAATTCTGTCTCAGTGTTTCTAATCAACTCCGTGCATTGTAACCTAATGTGTGTGTAGCTGTCATCTTGGGGTGGTAAAGGGTTTATAGTTCCACAGGTAACAAAGTCCACTTTCCTGTTTGAATTACTGAAGATGCTGCTTTGCAGCCTCTGAGCTAATGGTGATGTAAATGATGGATCAGGTGGAAAGCATATGATGACATTCTGCATTTGTGAGATTTAAAGTAAAAAACATTCTAAATGTCATTCTTAGCCCCAGGTATTTCTAAAACAGCTGAGAATCATGAAAATCATGGGATGTTTTTCTTCCCTCAGCTATATACGGTTACTAAGGTATTTGCAGATATCTACTCAAGTATTTGGTTGTTCAGAAAAGTATTCCAAAGCTTCCAGAAAAGCTTTCTATGGATTTTACTTAAAGGTATGTCAGCTTTAGTGACAGTGCCTCTTTTTTTTTTTCTCTTTTAATTTTATTTCTTTTAAAAGGAGAGGTGGTAGAGGCATTATTAGGAGAACCATAGTTCTGATCATGCTCTGTTTACAAAATGATTATTTTTCTCTGCATATGATTGCCTAGTTTGGTAACACAGGAGACGTTCAGCATCGTCCTGAGGTCTCAAACATTTCTCCTCTCATTTTTGGATGCTCTGAATCTGTAAATAATGCAGTGCTGATGGGTGACATGAGGAGCTCATGTACCTGCTGGTAATCAAGTAACCTAAATGCAGATGTATGATGTTGCTACAGTGCTAGTAGCAGTGTAGGCAAGAAAGAAATGCAACCTGTTATGAATGCTCCTTCTCCAGTGACTAATAGCTATTTAAGCTCACAGCATAATTTTTCTTCCTCTTGGAGAAAAACAAGATTAGGAGACCGTACGAGTATTCATATCACTAGTGTAGTACCTGTTCTACTTTTACAGTCTTTTCTAGCAGAGGATTATTTCTGGCAGAATAGATGAATGACCCTAGTAAGCATTTAAACCCCGAGAAAAATAACACATCCCGCATGAAAAATTTTGATTGCAGAAATGTTGTCCCACTACATTAAGTTGAGAACATGATCAGTCTGAGAGCTGGATGACATGGAAATGTGCATACACTTTGTGTTAACCTTATATCTGTCCATGAAGGACAGATGACAAACTCCTCACCTGCTGCCAAACAGAGCAGGGATTCAGTCTCTCCACTGGTTTCACTCTAATTAAATGAGGTTTTTATGTAAACCGCAACTCAAACATTTATGAATTCAGAAAATGCTGCTTTCATTATTCTTGTCAGGCTACAAAACTAGACCATGACAGATGACTTTGAGCATTTGCTAATCATTCATCTAAAAAACATAATAGTTTGATTCTTTCACTTAAGGCTGTTTACAGAAACAGAAGTTAATTAATTGAAGCATTGGTGCTCAGCAAATTCTCTTTATATTTTTTCCCTTTAGCCAGATTTCAGTGTATCCTAAAAAGATCTTTAATAACACGATATGAATGAATGATCATAGGCACTCTTTCCTAACAAAAGGGCACATTTCTTCAGCTATTAGCAAACACACATAAAAATAATAACACTTTGGCTGCATGTACCCATACAAATACACTGTAACCAATCGAGAATGCAACCAACTAGTTTGGTGCCATTCATGCAATACCCAAGTAATTCAAATTAATCAAATCTCCTAGAATCAAATGGAGCAGTCACAGCTCTGTGCAGCTAGTGCAAAATTTAATTTGTGCTAATCTGCCTTGGAGAGTGGAAGCACAAAGTATACTATATTATTAGCTTCAGTTGCCTGTTTCGGAGTTCAGTTCTCTCTTTTTCTTTCTCTTGTTTTCTCTCTCTTAGGCACAAAAATATATAACAAAATGTTATTTTTAACATTATTGATTAGATATTAAAAAAAATAAAAAAGTCTTCATCTTTAAATGTTATCTTTTAGCATTATTCCATTAAGGGCCAACAGTATTGCAAGAGTACCCAACAAGGAACTGCTCACAAGAGTGAAACTAAGCAGGCTGTCTTTAGAAGAATGAAATAGAAAAAGCAAACTTGGATAATGAACAATGGATTTTTCATAACTATTTTCTTTAGTGATCCAAAGTATAACAGTAAAGCTTAAAAATGAGGCAAAAACAGTGTCAACTTAATTGATTTTTTTTAAGGATAAATTTAGTTTTAGATTATACTTTTCTCAGGTTCCTTTGGCATGAAATGAGATATTATATACCTATACAGCAACCAGCGCACTGCTTTACGTAGCATTTTGGTGTTGTTGAACAGGCGCAAGGCAACACCACTCCCGCGCACACACAAGCGTGTGTACAACTGCCACACACACAGCCCCGGAGAAGATTGCTAACAGTCATTCCCAGTACTCTGGCACAAATGAGGTAGGCATTCTCTTAGTTCATTTATTTTTAGCTTATAGGAGAAGACGGTACATATTTTAATAGACCGAAATACTGCTTAACTTGTCCAAGTGAGATGCACATGGGAAGAGCTCTGAAGTGTTGCTGAATGGCAGTGGGGGCCCTTGTGGTGTGTTTGATAGGCTCAAGTCAGGGGTGGGCGCCGTGGTTAAAACACTCTCTTCACCTCCGAGAGAATAGTGCACTCCATGCTAAACGGTCCACTGAGGCAAAGGGCCCTTTGTGGTAGAAAAGTCAGGTTAGAATAAACGTTGGCGATGACAGGGCTTCATAATCCTGAGTAAACTGAAGGACAAACATGGGAAGACGTGCCTGTGCTGAGTGAGCTCTAGGCGATGGTTCACCAAAGGTGCTGTGCTGCACAAGTTATCTCTCTTCAGGAGCCTCCTTGGCCTCCTGAGGGGGAAAAAACATAAAAGAAAATCTCCCTGATGATGAGAGGAAGGAAATAGTGTAAAACTCTGAAGCTTCATTGATTTGCTTGCAGTGGTATGAACAATTCTCTATATGGAACAGCACTGCTTAGCTGGCAAATGAGTCTTCCCAGACACAACAAGGGAAGGATTTGAAGAGTAGCACTGGTCTTCTGCGAAGGTTGGTAGGATCTGTCTTAGCTGGAAGGAGCAATATGGGAGAAGAGAAACATAGGACAAAGGAGTGTGTTTAAAAAGGTGCTATATCCAGGAAACGGTTGGGCCTCATGGACTAATTAATATTGTCTAAAAATAGAAATCAGTGGAGAAGTGGGCTTTAATAGGCCTTGCCAATGGAGAGAGAGGTAAGTAGGGAAGTGACAGGAGAGACACAACGTGACTGAGGTAGCAGTCCCTGGGGTAGTGTTCCGAGTGCCTGTGTGTGAGGCAAGACTATCTGTAACAAGACAAGAAATTATGATACTGATGGATGAGAACTTGGACAGAAGGTTTAGCTCTATGGGGAGAAAAAATCAGAAAGACTAGATAATAAAAATTTTTTTTGGAACATAGTTGTAGGGTTTGTAGAGAGGTCATGGTGGCTTCGAAAGATTATGGCCTAGAAGGGAAAGATCATGCCAAGAATTATGGTCATTTTTGACTTTTAAGGGTTTTATAAGCTGAAGGTGTTGTTTTTGCCTAGGCCACAATGAGTTAGGTCAGTTAACTTATTTCTTCTTTCTCTTTTGCATATTAACGCAGTTATGAAAGTCAATTGTGAGATATTAGAAATAAACAAAAAAAACCCATATGCTCAAAAACCACCAGAGTCTGGAACCAAAGTTGGAAAATGTTGTTCATTTTTTTTTAAATTATGCAGGCCAAACTGCCAGCTGCTGTGTATCACTGCAGGTCCCTGGGAGCTGTTTTACAGCAAAGGAGAATCTGGTCATTCTTCCATATGGTTTGGTTGATTCCATCCTATTTTCATTCAGGTGTGTACTCCTGGGAGGATGAGCACTGAGCTGTAGTTCTTAAGAGTTGCAGTCCCTTAAAATATAAAATAAATAACTAGATTTGGGATAAGCATTTTATTTAGGCCAGCTACCTAATGCTTGTGCTTGAACTGTTATCAGCCAAGGAAAGTTTCATCTTGAAAAAATTCTCTTTGGCTCTCCTCTGAACATAAACACGAAGTAAGATCCTGAAAGTAGTGAGTCGTCTGCAAAATATGAGTACTGAAGGACTGCAAGTGTTTAGACCTTTCTTTAGGACTTGTCATGAGAAAGGCAGGGTCAGGTCCTTGTCATTAGAATGGGCTAATCTGAGACGTTCATGCAGCTGAGGTGTGACTGTGTGCTCCTTCTGCCTCCATTTGTCATGCTGCAAATCTGTACAAGCAAAAATAGCTGGGGATTTGCTCTGTTATCTTTAGAATCCTCATTATGGGAGCAGAAGTAACCACTGTAGATACTACTACTGGGGAACTGTTCCCATTCTTACATCCCATATTCACCTGCTGAGCAGTCTGGGAAGCTTTATGTCATTTGCGCTGATTTTTTTTCATGCTTTGGTGCTGCTGGCACTTATATATGTATATATTTATTGATCTTTACTTGGAAATGACTAAAGAAAAATCAGTGGGTTTGGAGAAGAGTTAAAACTATGTATATATGTGTCTGTGTTTGTGAGAATATATTAGAAATATATATATAAAATTTTATATATTATGTGATATATATATTTTTTTCTGATTTGGGGGAGAAGGTAAAGGGAGGAACAGGAGGATTAATAGCCATATATTAAAAAATGATGGATAGTGTGGCATGATAAAAGTCTAGATAGCAAATATAAAATTATTATGAAATGTAAAAATTGATATTTTTATTTGACTGAGGTACAACCAGTTCAAATATCAGAAGACATAATGTAGATTTTTTTTCCCTCATGTCTTCCAGTGAGGTACGGTAGGGCTGGTTACACAATGCACATGAAAAGTAATTTGAAGCAGTGCCACACATTTGTTATATAGCTAAGAACAGTGAGTCCAGTTGGCTTTGCCTCTGGGTTTCCAGGACTACTTTGAAGAACAGTGACATCCAGATGCTAAAGCATTAAATGAAAGTGTACTTGCTTCGGGCTAAGTCAGCATCTGGGCTCATAACAAACTTTTTTAGGAAGAGATGTAATTTTACTGGTATTTTTTGATATCACCTTGCCTATATGTGGAGAAATGCAAGTGTCCTGGCTTTCTGAATGGAGTAGTCTTTCTGAGCTTTTAGCTACTTTCCACGTTTTTATCTCTTGAAAATAATGAGGTGTTATTTTATTTTAGTGGTTTGGCTCATGTAACATAATGGTTCAAATTAAGTTTCTTAATTATGCATTTAAATGGAAGAAGACTGTAATTTACATTCTCATTGATGGCTAACAAGTTATTTAATAAGGATAATCAGAGTTCAATTGTGTGTATTACATAGCTGTTACATGATTTAAGTCACTGTGGGGTGACACTCTAAGGGTCTGCTTTGACAGTAGCCTAGAAGTTCAAATACTCATGCAGATATTTTGAAGACTCTAAGCATTTTAAGATTTGAAAAATCATCAAAAGCATCTTGCAAGTGTTGGTGCTTATCATCATCTATTGTGTTGAAGTCTATAGTTCCTGAGCAAGTTCCTTGTGCACCTGAGCATCTTCTAGAATTGTATTAATGACTTGTTGAACATCTGCTATGTGCAGCGCTGTCTCCCCTTCCTGCCGTTGTTCAGTTGCAAAGTAAATAGTAAATCTTACCTTTTGGTTCTCTCCAGGTTCTTATAATGTGACAGTCACCGTGGTAGCTGAAAGCCATAGAGGTTACAGATGGAGGATAGTCGCTTAATAGTTTACGGCAGGCTAATCATAGAATCATAGAATCATAGAATCA
>JAUBNY010000477.1:9220628-9243084 GCA_032275445.1 Crypturellus soui
GCATCTCTGCATTCCCTGACTACGCTCCTGTATTTTTCCCAGGGGGCCTGCCCTTTCTTCCACATTCTGTATACCGCTAATCTCAGTTTATTTTTGGTGGGATTCTTGGGGCATGCGCCAGGCCATCAGGCACGCTGCCCTCGCTCTGAGGACTGCAGCTTTATGCAGGAGCTACTCCCAGACCTGGTTTCTGGGTATGATGTGGGCAATCAAGCCTGCAATCACAGAATGGTTGGTTTGAATAGTCTGAATCAGTTTTTATGTCACTTCTTATCTCCACAGGTATTAATATTCATGTACAATTCCGGGATCCACAGTGCTGAATTCCGGAAAGCTTTTAATGGAGAAGGCCAAACTTCCCGTCTGGGAGCTGGGAGGGAGGGAAGACTTGTTTTCACACTTGCTGACCATGAGAGCTGTAGTGGGATGTATTGATCCTGTTGTAAACTAGCTAGAGGCAGCTCTAGGGGCAATTTGCATTATTAGTAACCCTAAGAGATCTGTGAAAGATGGATTTTCTGTGTGCCAGTTAGGAGATACCAGTTTATAATTCCACAACCTTCCAAGTCTTTCCACTTTGACTAAAATATTGTCTAGGGAAGTCATCATCTTCTAATTAGGAGTGCTTAAAGGGAAGAACAATGAGGACGGCCTGGGTGTGTTTTCAGAGAGATGGAGGTGATATCCACTAGCTTTGTCAGGTCCTCAAGAAGATCAAACTGATGGAAATCCAGGAAAGACCTGGTCTTTGTCTCTGAAGATCTGTTGAAGATGTCAGCTTTCTCCACTCCATATAATCATCCTTTCTAAAGGAGACTTCATTTAGGACCAGTATTGCCAAGTAATAGACTGCCATTTACTTGTCTGCTATTTGCACAACCTTTGGGCATTGTAATTACAGGCTAGGTTTTAATTATGCTTTGAGGTAAAAAAAAAAAAAAAAGGGCAGAAACCACTGGGCTCTGCTTTTTTCATGGCTTATGGAGGAGTAGCATTTATGTGAGCAATACTGTTGCTGTTACATTTCTCTCTCACATAAGATATTTTTAGAAGCAGATTCTGTGAAGAAGGCTAGCCATTTAAAACCCACAGGATAAAACTGTAATACTGCGTTGATTAGTGTTGTGCTCAAAACATATGTGTGACTGTGACTGAATGTTTTAGTGTAGAAGTAGTGCTTTTTGTTGTTTACACTGTTTGCCTTTTAAAACTGCTTCCTCTTTTGCGTACGAGAATAACTTAAATCTTTGCAAAGAATTGATAGGACTGATTTCTTTAAAGGGTTTTATGAATGACTGCATCAGGAGGAAGATAAATGATTTTTGTCCAGGAGGCAGAATAGTCATAGAATCTATCACAGAATCCACCAATTTGTGTTGGAAGGGACCTCAGGAGTTCTCTAGTTTAACCTCAAAACAATGTCAGCTCTGTGGTCTGATTAGTTTACCTACCCTGCTTAAATACTGTAATGAAAGCGTGTTGGGTATGTATAATATTTTCCTGAAAACTATTTAGAAATGTAGGATTTGCAGCAAAAGGGCAATATTAAATAGTATTTCACTGGAATCTGTAGTTTTACTTGAAGAGGAATTAATTTTCATTACTGTTTGCATATCAACATTTATTTAGTTCCTAAAGTAGTAAATTAGTTTTGTTTCTTTAAAGCATCTGTAGAAATGTACTAATTGTTCCTCTGGAAAGAAGATGATTTGGTGAGATTCTAGCTTGGCTTTTAGATCTCCTGAACACTGCCAGATGCTGTGATACAGTTTTTGTTTTCCCTCATGATTTGAAGAAGTTCTGCATATACCACCTCTTATAAATCACTCAGTCCTTTGAGGTACCAAATACTCTCATTTCATATTTTATGGGGCCCTAAAAGTTGAGGTAAAGAAAATACATTTTGGAACACTTATGTAGGTATTGTGGACCTTATTTATTTTATTTTTTAAGTAGATAAATTGGGCCCATAAGACTTATTGTGATTAAAAGCTTCACAGCTTATGGTGAGGTTGTAGAGCTACCCATGTTGCTGTTACCAGCAATACAGGTGCTCATGTGCCAGCTTTGGATGCGATCGTGAAATGTACCAGCATTCCAAGATGAAGTGTGAGGCTGCCTGGGGTTCCATAACATTATGGGAAGGAAGTAGCAATACAGTTGTCATGGTGGAAGGGGCACATTCACCATCAACACCTCCTTATCGAAATTGGTAATTTTAGAGGCGAAAAAAAAGCTTAGGTAAAATTTTTGAGGTTAATTTCATGTCAGAGGTGACTTTTTTATGGTAGGGTGACTGAAATATGTCAAATTTTAGTCAATTTTTGAATAGCAACAAAAGCAGTTTTAACTTTATTTTTCTGAAGTCTCTGTATGCAAGTGAAAAACAAATAGCTTCTTAAAAGGCAAACTGCTAACAGTTTAATAGTCATGTAAATAAAAGCTCTGTAAACTTTAAGCCATTTTGTGCAAAGATTTAACTATGTGGCAATTTTCTTGTAAGGTTCCATTTTCTTCTTATCTGCTCTTTATTTGTGCTGATGTGATTACTGTAGCACAAGGACTTCTGGTTAGGATCGTTTAGAGGGTTTTCCAAGGAGGCAAAAGCTGCAATAGTAGTGCAGCCTATCTCTTCCTGTGACCGAGAATGTTGTGGAACTTGAGTGAAAATATTTTTGATGGAGTCTTCCCGTGGGCCTGTGTAAAGGCAAAAACACCCATCTTTCTACACAGCTCTGTTTGCCAGAACCGCTGGGCAAGTTTCCATTCTGCCCAGAGAGGTGTAATATTCAGGCCTTATAGTGGATTTAAATTCCATTAATGTCTTTGAACACTTAGAAAAGAAAATTTGGATCAAATAAATTTAGCTATTGCTTGAATCTGCACCTAGTATTTCTTGGATTTTTTTTTCAGTATTAGAATAAAACTTTTTAGAATGTATATTTTTGTTATAGCCAAATGCTTGTAACAGAAAGATTATTTTTCCGAAGCATCCAGCCAATGTGAAAATAGAAATCTCAGAGCATGATCTGTCATACAAGATTTCCAGCTCCATGTACAGTATATAAGCATCCAGCCTTTGAATCCTTATCGAAAATGAGTCCTTTGAGGTTTTGTCCTCATCAGTTTTGTGAGTGGTGCCTAAATGGTGGGGTAAGTGGTGCCCATTGCCTTGATTCTTAGTCCCAAGTCAATCAGTGTCTTGATTTACTTTCAGCAATTTGTGAGAATCCCTTAATTGCATGTCTCCACGTCATTATTTTTGACATGTACTATTGTGATTAAATCCACGTTTATCAATTGCACAAGAAATATGCCTAAAATCTAAGGTGAGTAGTTTATGAACTCTGATTAGATTATGGAAACTTTCTCTAAGAAAACACAATATGGATTTATTCTGAAAAAAAATGCTCACTTCGTAATCATAAATTATTTCTTACATAACTACAAACAGACAGTCTGAATAATCGTCTTCATTGAGAATTGTTTGACACTTAAAATATACTGCCTTATTTTATAAACTTTTTAATGTGCAGCCCATAAATATGTCACAGCTAAGGAGTACTGCATCTTTAAGTATATTAAATGCAGTCTTGTGTAACCAAACATAATAGGATTTTTAAATGAATTATAATCGAAGTACTTAGAAAATAACTTTTAAAACTTTCTACATGTGTAAAACTGCTTTAAACTGACTGATTCAAGTTAAATATATAAAAAGAAACCTAGTGTTTGGCAGCACTGAAATGAATTAGTATTATTTGGGAACTCTTGTCTCATGTACATTTAAGAGCAATAAAACCATTTGGTGGGAAACGGTTTTAATTAATTTGTTGAAAAAGCACCTGCTCATGGATTTTGAGAGCAAATAGTGAGGCCAAAGAAATGTGAGGAGCAGGAATGTGTGTGTGTTGCTTCAGTGAAGGTCGTGCTGCCACCTGTGTTACAGCTGCGTGGGTTTTGAACCTCATACACATTGTACTAACTTGCAGTAGGTTTCGTTTTTAACACTGATGCCCTTCTTTTATATTGAAAGTCTTCCATCTAATTCCAAATGTCATCTTGAGTTGATCTGCATTCATTAGTAAAGCCTCTTTGGGAGTGGATGGAATTTCATATAAAAGATAAGGATGACTTAAGCCGTGCAGGAAACTTCAAAGATTCTAATCCGAACAGCAGGAGAACTGAGGGGTTGGGGTAGAGAAAAGAAGGTAATAAAAGACAGAAATTTTATATTAACTGCAAAACAATGAGCTATCCTCTAGTCTGAGTACTAACAATTCAGCCTAAATAATGTATTCAAATATATTCTGTTTTAAGTACTCAACCATGATTTCATCTCTAGACTGTTTTTATAGGAAGACATCTGGCCTTCATCCAAGGTACACTGTTCCAGTGGTTAATTATACAAGAAGAATAGAGGGTTCATTTCCAGTCTAAATTTACCTAAATCTAGCCCCAAAACATTTTAAGAAGTAATTCTGAGAAACTGTTATACAACCAGTCTTGGAGCAGAGTTCCATGTTGACTGTTTCATATGCAGGCAAAATACTGTGAAAAATCTTCACAACTGGTGTTAGGATTTCTTGCAGTTTTTGAATGGGATCTGCAGCAGATGTGTGCCGTTTCTAGCACACGGAACAGAGAAATATTGAATAGGCAAAATATTGTACATGTGCAGACTTCACAAAAAATCCTTATGTTAAAATGTTAACTTTTTTACAGCTGTGTCTTTTCTAAAAATCATGCAATTGGACTAATTTTTACTGGAAAATCATAAATTGCAGTTTCATTAAAAATGTGATATCAGTTACATTTGTTTTTTTGGAGATGAAAAAGCAAAGAGAATTTTCGAAAGCATTGGAACATTTTGCATTCACATATGAGAAAGGCTATTTTGTTTTGGAAGTGTGAGCTTGTTTTGTTTAGACATTTTTCAAGCACAGGTTTTCATTCTGAAGTTGAAACAATTTTTTCATTTTAAAATATGATAAACAAGATGAATAAGAAGGTTAAATAAATGGCACAATTCTTTAGTTTGAGTTAAATAGATTTCTGTGACTGGCACAGAGTGGCATTTATCGTGTTTGTTTTTGTGTTTTCAGTATTGCTGAAAATTTTTAAATTCGGTTTCAATTCAACTTCCAAAAACTACTAGAGAGGTTATTCTGAACAAAATAAAAAGAGGTCAAACCGTTTCATTGACTCTGCTCTCTGTAGTACTGTGCCATAATTCCCTTTCTTCTTTAGTTTTGTTGCACCAAATTTTGGGGCTTAAAGATATTCGTAAATCCAAGCTGTGATCCTTGCATGCATATGGGCTTTGTTGTCCAGGCTTTCAAAAGGGTGGCAGTAAATTAGATGGCCCAACCTTTTAGGTTACTTAAAAGTCCAGCTAATTTTGTCAGATAAGTTGAGCACCTGGCAGCTTCAGGAAAATCAGGGTTTGGTTTGTTAAAACCTACTATGTCACTGAAGCTGAGGTAGCCTTATTTAAAAACAAATAAACGAGTGAACAAAAATCCTTGCCCTTAGGCTTTCATCTGGGCTTTTGCGTCACAGCTCTCCAAACATTAGACATTGTAAGAAAGATTAATTAATAAGTAAATATGGCAAATAATAAAATGAAGGTAATAGGCACAACATGCACTTTTCTCCCCTAGTTTTTCAGTTCTTCTGTTGAAAGAAGTGCAATGAAGTATGGCAAAACAGGTTTTCTTCTTCAACCGACAGTGTTTCCTTTTTCCCCCGTAAAATACAGAACCCAGAGAGCGAATATTTTGTCCACTTGCATCTCCCTTCAGCCTATAAGATTCCTGTTGCAGGTCTGGGGAAAATGAGGAAGTCCAGGGGTGGAGACACAGCCAAGACTGGGCTGCTGTGAGAAAAGCTGGTTGCAATTCTGAATTCCTTATAGCTGATAAAGCTTAAATAAAGTGGCCCTTGCTAATGTTTAGTGACAGATGACTTCCTGCCTGCTTGGAGCAAGAGCTCGGATGCTGGAGCACACACTCACAGGAGACTTCTTGTTACGTTCATTACTGGTTCACATGACAGTGTTTCTTAGTGCATGTCCAGATTCCTTTTTTTTTTTTAACACTTATTTCTCTTTAATTATATTCAGTGAAACATTATAGCATTCAAATACCATTGCAGTGATGGTGCGTTCTGAATTACTTCTCATTTTGTAACTTCTAGCAGCATGTATCTGCCAGAAAATGTCCTCTTTAAAATGCCTGGACTAGAAGGGGCAGACATAGAGTCTTACTCTTCAAAATGCAAATTGAGCAGCATGATCCATCAGCCCCACTGGGTTCATCTGCCTCTGCTCATGCTCCACCTGGAAGTGGTTTGCAAACTGGTTGAGGTAATTGGAGGCAATGAGACCTGTCCACAACTTCTCCTGTGCCTCCAAGGGGCTATGGAAGACAGGCAGCCCTCTCCCTAAGCTGTTCCTATCTTTATACCTCCTGCTTGGAGGTATAAAGGTAAAGTCATAATTGCAAGGAAAATTGAAAATACATTCTTTCTGGAATGGTTATTTATTTATTTTCATTTTGTATTTGCATGAGAGAGTCTCCATAAACACCATATTCTATCAAATATTTTCTTATAAAGCCACTATGAATCTCACATACCTTTACTAAAAGAGAAGCAGGTTCAGTTCAGTAGTCATCTTGTCATGATTTTACACCAGCACTCAAAAAAGAGACCTGAAAGCAAGAAATACTGGGCCATAGTAGAGGCAAATTAATATGTACTCAGGAATAAGGAGAAAATCAAAATGTATTATCAGTTTCTCCTTATACATCTAGACAGACGTGTTCTTCCTTGTTCATACTGTTTTCTAATATAGCATTCGTAGTGTACTAAACTATCAAATCCTGTTACGTGGTATAATGGCATTTTACATTATACTATTTCTCTATTCTCTGTTTTTTTTAGAGAGAAAATATACTTCTTTATGTATTAGCTGTACTAGGAATGCCACATGTTTTAGAAGTATTTAGTGTGCACTTATTCTAATCACCAGCCAGGTGCATCCAGCAAAAATACAGCCCTGCCCTTGTAGAAGAATGCTGCTTGGTTAGTTGGCTGCTGTTCAAAAAGAAAAAAAAAGGGGGGGGGGGGGCGCAAGGGAAGAAGAACCTTTTGTGGTGAAAGATGCCCAGGTGGAACAGACTGTTCCAGCAGTCAGGGTTTCAGCCCCTGCCTCCTGGTCCCTCCTGGCTGCAGCTGTTTCCAGCTGGGAACAGGCCGGGCTGAAGTTGGTCTCAGGGAGGTCCCAGCAGAAGACACCCCCCCAGCTGCTGCAGTCCCCAGAGCCGTGTGTGTGTGATGTGGCAGGGACTGCTTAGTGGCCAGTTTACATGGAATACATTTTTAAATGTGTTTCCTGCTGGAGGTCCAGTTAGAGGGAGCTGGTATGTTAGGTGATGGTATGGTAGAGGGGCTATGGAGTGCTGATCACTTGTAGCTTTTGAAAATCTTATGGTTACTATCAGAATACAACAGTGCTTTATATATATTTTTTAATATTTTCTTTGCTTTTATTTAGGAGAATGGGAGCTGTGGAACAAAACTACTTTGTTACAGAGTAGAAATGCAATTAAAGTTTTTGCTAACCCATTTGGTTCCCTAAATCTGTGGCAGTATTTTCAGGCTGCTCTTTTATTTTTGTTTTTTATGATCATTTAAAAACATACTATACTGATACCCACATAACTCATAAGGAGAATCTGATGAGACAAAGTGCTTGTCAGCTGGTAAGCGTAGCTAGTGAGTAATAATTTTGATCAAAGCTGAATTACTTTTTTTGGACTGAAGCAAAACATGCCTTCAAGGCACTTGATTAGAAGCATTTGGATTTCATCTCTAGGGAGAGCTACTGCTGAAGATTAAGAAATCCAAAGGGGAGATGGAGTTTGCATTTCATTGTAGAATAAGAAAAACCAAACGTGTAAGAAGGAGTGTGTAAAAGCTAAGAAGTAGTGCAGCACCTAACTTTGGAGCATCTGTCTCTCCAAGAGCAAGAAGGATCTCTTCTGAAGCTCTGTGTGTCACCAGAGGCAGAGTTTAAATTAGGGAGGGGAAACTGCATAGAGCTGCCAAAGTGGGAAACAGTGCAGAGGGTCTGCTGGAAATCCTCTGCTTTCCTGGACCAGGGAGACCTCATTTAGAGCTGCCAAAGAATCCACCAACAGTAATCCTTCCTGGAAATTATATGCATACAGTTGGTTTTTACAGTACAATTTCAGCTGTAAAGACTGAGCTCATCTTCTACACTCTGCTTTAACAACTATAGCACTGAAAAATGGGAGACTCTTATGTAACATCTTTCCTTATTTCTAGATTCAAACAGATGTTTCTTACCTCTAGATTCTGTGTTCTTGTGAGACTCAAAGTTAAGGTTGCAGTGACTAATTTTTAGGTGCTAAACTCTTACCACCATGTAACTTTTGTATGATGAGCTCCTCTTTTTTTTTTTTTTTTTTAACCTGTGTATCCTACATATAATAAATAGCTTAGATTTAGACCTTCCAATAGAAGTCAGGTACTTTTGATGTTAGTCTTGCATTTTATCTACCCATCAGCTGAGTCCTTCATTTATACTGCTGTGGAAATAGAAGAGATGAGGTGCATCTCCAGGGGGCGTGTGTAATGATGGATTGTACTAATTTATATAGGTAAATCAGTGATAAATCTAATCACTGATAAATCTAGTACATGTCTGTGAATATTAGGGGAGGTCCATCTTTTTCTGATACATTTGAGAAGGAAAAATAATTGGGGAAGACAGAAGCTTCAGTTTTTCACAGAAACATCTAGTTCTGTGCCTGTTGAAACCATCATCCATTCTGCTATTGCACAGGTGAAGGCTGTGGGGTTTTTGCCATGACTAGGGTGCAGTCAGCAGGTGTGTTGGTGTGACACTGTCAGAAATCTACTGCTGGCTGCCATTTGAGTATGGCAGGACCTTCCCATCAACCAAGTCTGTAATTAATCAGGATGGAAAATGCCATTATCTTGCATCCCATGGATTTCTGATCTGTCAGAGCAGAGCATGAGAGCTTCTTTTAAATACACAGCAACTGGACAGAGTAGTAAAAGGAAAATTAGACTCATTAGACATGAGCATAATGTCTCATGTCATGGGGTTTTGGTAACCACAGTATGTTTCTGTGGATAGGACAAATGCAGCTCAGGGGCTGACCTGTTGGGAAAAGTCACAGTGCATGCTTTTACAGACAGTAAGGGCTGCTCTATTAAGTTCACATTAAATGGCTCACAAACTTTCCATTTTCGCAAAAATTGACAAAACTTGCCCATTGATTTACTATTCATATACACTGTGCTGCTGCTTCAAGAGGATTGTAAATACAATTTCTGCAGCCCAATCAGCCTCTCAGGGTTCCTGATAAAGTGATAAGCACAATAGCATTCAGAAGGATTAAGGGATGCTGTGGAAATGAAAGCTGAGCTGTGTTTCTGTAAGTTGTCTTGCGTGAAGCAGCCAGAGAAAGATAAGAGGAGCCAACCAGTATGAAAATATCCGCATAAACTCCTTGTAATAGAAACTTGGGGCTCCATCAAAACTCTGCTGTTTGGGCGGATGATTCTGATTCTCAGTCACATAGAGTTTGGAGGTAAATCCTCTTCTGAAAAATTCTTCCACTTATATTTATTTGGAGAGCGCGATCATTACGTATTGAAAATGATACCAAGACCTTTTTGAGATCAGGCTATTAATTTACTGCTATCTCTGGAATACTTGGGACTATCATGTTTATACTTATTAAATCCCTCGTGTTGAGGCAGCTCTTGGCTGGCAAGAGATTAGTAAGTGTATGGGGAGATGATTTAGTTGTAGATAGCCAGCAGACCTGGAAGGCACAACCATTCGTTTCTGTCTTGAGCTAGCTGGATACTTGCTAATTTTGCCACAGGTCAGCTAATTTGCACCTCTGTATATCCAACTGTAAAATGCACATAATACTGTGAATATTTTTTCAGGGACTTTGTGAGACTAACCTATGCAGAACACTATTTTCAGGTTAAGGACAGTCAAAATAACTCCAACCAGTTATATCAGGCAGCTTTCAGTTGAACCAGTCTGGTTCCTTGGGTTCATATCTTAGCTGAAATTTGAAACATTGCTGTATTGAGACTCTGTTGTAGTATTCCTGCTTTTATGCAGATGCTCTTTGGTTAGTAGTCAGAGGAAGGACAAGCACTGCGCAAACCTAAACCAGGAGGGAGCTGCTCATGAAGCTGTTCCTTTGTGCAGACAACAGAAGAGTCTTTGGAAGGATTGAAGTATTCCAGCTTAGCCAGGAAGAACATTGATACCAGCCATGCCTTGCATATTACGAGAGTGGTTCAACAGAGGCACACTCGTTACTTGGATGGTGCTGGCGGAAATGATTAGTTTTCCCAAAGCCAGATGCTAATTTGATCTTCACTGCGAAGGACATTCGTGTATGTGTTAAACAGAGCAGGCAGGACTTGATCCTGCAAAAGGAGAGGTGCCAGAGAGAACTCACTGCGGGGTTTCCAGGAACCTAAAGCTTCTGTTTCATCCAGCCAGACATCACTGGAGGAGAAACGGATCTCTCTCAGCAATTAGTATTTTGGAGAGATCTGTGTCCTTCACTGGACAGAACATGAAATTGCAAAGCTATTCAATGCTTGAGCCATTGGTCTTCAGCTTTTCAGAGACTTAGAAGGCTTTGGTTTGGGTTTGGAAAGTATTTTGGGTTGCTTTCATGAATCGTTCTTTCTTGAAACATGCTTTCATGAAACATAGTTTTCTGTGGGGGGGGACGTGTTAGTGAGTGCAAAATGCTTAATGTGTCAGAATGCAGAAATCTGGTATGGGAGTATTAAAAGTAATTCTTTTTTTCTGTAAGTGTGTAAACCTGTAGGAAATTTAGTTAAATCTCTGCAGTTATGTCACTGTAACACTGTGAGAGGAGAAATAGTTTCCAAGAGTTGCTTCCCCATGAGATGTACTTAGAAGTGAGGCAAAAAAAAAGTTTTTAAAACAATCAAAACTTTAATAGACGAGGAAAGTTCAAGACAGGAAAATGAAACTTCTGTCAAAACAGCCATCACCACTGGATGATAGCTCACTGCTAAGCATTCTGCTGCACGGCAGCGAAGCGGGAGGTGTAAGAGGCGCCTCCACGTGGATGACATTGGCTTCCCGAATGATCCGTGCAGACTGCACTTGTCATTGATCCCTCTGCGATTTACACTCAGCTGAACTGCTGGGTTTGGCTCTTGATTGGCATTTCTTTATATTAGATTTGGATTTTACAGACTGGATGGCTTTTCTTACAAGGTCTAGTTTGCAAACAAGGTTGTAACCTTCTCTCTTGATTTAGGTTTTATTGCTAGATAGGAGCAAAATGTCCATAGCTTTATTTTCTCTAATTCCTATGGAATTCTGAAACTAAGTTGGCATTACTTTATATACATGCTAAAACCTTCCTCTGTGGTTAACTAGCAAGACTATTGATTCCTGCTTAAGAAGAAAAAAATTGGGGGGACACTTGGAGTTTGAATATTAACAGTATTTCAGATATTCTTCTGAACTTCATGCTTGCTGGTGAGTTTTCTTGCTAAAGTATGGGCCAAGTTTTGAATGTGCCAGCATCTGCTAGGGCTGTGCATATATATATCTGTATAGATACCTGTCACCATTTTATTATTACAGTTATGCTACATCCAGGTGCTTTAAATACTAGTTACTTGTTATTACAGATAAGAATAAACAGAAGTAAGTGTGGAATAACCAAACAAATGTACTTAGTAGACAATACATGAGAGTCAGAGATTTTATTTGATAACAGTGCTTTCAGTATCCTAACAGCTCAAATATCCTTCAAAATTCCCCTAAAATGTATATCTCTTATATATCTCTTATATATCTCTTATATATAGTTCTTATGTATCTCTTTCTGCTTTCTTGCAGCATACCCTAGATGTGCATGTGCTTAAATAAATCACTCAAGTACCGACCTCTGAAATAATGTAGATAATTTTACTCAAATGCATATTTAATAAAAAAAGAGATTGTTTCTCAAAATCTGCTCAATTATACAGCTTATTAACACAATGACTAATAGCTATCTATAACTGTCTATAGCTATGTATAACTAATAGTTGCCTATTTGAATGGGATGCCTCACGCTAATGAAACTAGTGATGAGATCTTTTTCTCTTGTTTATATAGCGTCTAGCACAGGTGTTTCCTAGGTGCTATATCCGTGCTCTTAAATACAGAGTACACAAGTGAATGATGGTTTGAAGGAAGAGTTGGGGAGGTCAGTGTAAGCGCTCGTCTTTACAGCCTTTAGGAGACCTTGCTGTAGCGGTGGACTTTACCTCCCCTATAGAAATGAGCAGTGTTTGCTTTTTCTGAAATGGTGCTTAAATCTGTACGGTAAAGCTGTCATGAAAATTAAAAGTAAGTATTCTGATATTTCTGAACTCTTGAAACACACCAAAAGTCTCACTGCTGGCAAGCCAACATTTTGAGAAAACAAGTCTTTCATCTTAAGACACATGTCTTAGAAAATGCTGACTGCTTCAGAACTAACTGTATTACAAATGTTGTACTCATATATAATATATGAGTATTATATATATATGCTTAATAGCAGACTAGGGATAACATTAAATGATCTAAATTAAAAAATAACACTGTGCAGTTCTGTAAGTGCAACCTGTGTATATATTTCCTGGATTTGACTGCACTTTTGAAGAATAATCAGGTGAAATCAGTTGCAGCTTCCATTGAAGTCAAAGGGGACTTATACAATAAAAAGACCTTTCAGGAAAATTCTGACTATTTAAAGGAAAAAAGGTCCCACACTGGGGAGCTTCCTGGGAGGCACGAGGTTGATGCCTGAAGGAGAGCATGAGGTAGGGTAATGAGTGATGCACGTTAATTACCATGAGCAGGCTCATCTCATGAAAACATATTTCTTGGGGAAACAAATTTAATTAGGTTTTAACAATCTCAATATGAGCAGTGAGCACTAATAATACTATAAATAGAAGAAGACATCCGCACATATATATATGGGCTCTGTTTATGAGTATGCATTTATCTATTGTGTGTGCTTGTGTACAACACTAAGCACAGTTGCTGGCTCTGCTTTAATGCTAGTTTACTGTAACTCTTTTCTTCAGGGAGAGATTCTGATGTGAGCTGGTCAGTGAAATACACTGTGTGCCATTATATTCTGCAGCACAAAATTTTGTATTTTATGAACCGTATAGCAAATATCTATATAATATAGTCATATTAAAATGCCACCTGCTGACTAGAGATTTTACATTTCCATATAGTGCTGTTATAAACAAAATAGGATTTTACATGACAGATTATTCCGCGCCGATTTATGCTCTGCATAGTCCAGTTGCAGTTAATGCACCCAGTTCATTCCTGGTGCAGTTCCACTAACATCAGAATGTTACTGGCAGTATAGTTATGCTAGAGATAAATTAAATCTAGTAGGATTATACTAAGTGGATAGGATTATAGAAATAAATATCCACTTGTGCATTATGTCATCTTAAAAAAAAAAAAAATCAGAGCCTGATTGTGCAGTCTGTATCTGGAGAACATCATTCCAAGACATCTAATGGGGCTGTCAGTGTGGATGGGGTCAGCTGCTCAAACCCTGATCTTAGGAAAAAAGTAGGTTTGTACTTTGTCTTGTGGTCCCAGATTCACCAGCTTTCTAAAAGTGTGTACTGGACAGGAGAGCTAACAAACGAAGAGACTACAATTTGGCTTCGTAGTAAATAACACACATATGGGTGAGGCATACCCAGAGTTTCTGTTATTTTGTCAAAACTGAAGCAATTCAAATTGCTAGTAGCAATTTAAAGGAGGAAAGATGCCATTCTAGATGTTGCCTTGGTGTATAGGCTTCCTAGATTTGTATTTCTAGATTCAGAAAGGCAACTGCTGATTCAGGTCAGCTTTTGAACCTTGTCATTCTCATTTCACTAGTATCCAGCTTTCTGTGTAATATTCATCTGTTCTGTGTGGAAATAGCATCTGTGCTGACTTAAAAATTCTCAAGGCCTTTGGGCTGGAGGGGAGGGACACTTACACTCCTGTAAGACTGGGAAGACTCTGAGATGCAAACTCTAGTTTCCATTACCCTTGAGCATAGCCAATATCCTCAACAGTGCTAAATGAGGTCTACCAAAGAAAAGAAAGCTATAAACCCCATTAGGTGTATTTTTTTGAAAATTTTGAATTTACTTTTTCTATATTTTTGGCTGCATAAGCTTCTCCATGGAGAGGTTTTGTCCTTTGGGTTCTCAGTGTATTTCTAGCTCTGCAACCCTGTTCCCTTTGCTAGTTTACATCTGGCTGTTAAGCAAGCCATTGACACACTACACAGTCCAGCATTCTCCAATAGGAAAATGCATTCTTTTAGTATCAAAACTTTTCTCATGTTGAGGTCTGGCCTTAAATAAAACCAACCAGATGGTCCTCACTGATCTGGAATGTGTATGAGATATTTGAGTGATTTTATGTCAGTGCACAGATTTGTCCCAGCTAAGAGTGGAAGGAGCAGCAGTGTGTTCATTTGATGGGTTTGTTCAGATGGCCGGTTTCATGCAGAGTCCGGGAGGGGAAGTCCTTATTTAATACGACGCTGGGGTGGCTAGTGGCAGACAAACTGAGGAGGTAGCATGAAAGCTGTGTTGTGGTACTACTTCAAAATGTTATTTTCATACACAGCCCAGCCAAAGTCAGGGAGAAAAACAACTGATCTGTCAACTGCTTTGTCAGTCCCAGGCTAGTGACAGACTCCAAGATAAATAAGGCTGTAGCTTACTGGCTGAGTGCTCTGTGGCTTGTTTGTGCTTGGCCAAAACTGAGTGGACTTGAAAGACTTTGCAAGCAGTGATGAACAGGTTTGCTCTGACAGGCAAATTAGGAAGTGTGATATGATATGAGAGCACATTGAATGGAAAATAGAATGAGTAATCTGTAGACAGTAAAGATGGCTGGAGTATAAAGGAAAGATAGGGCACTTTCTTAGAGAGGAGGATCTCAGTGTGTTGAGTTTGTCGTGATAGCTAAGTCATAGCTTAGTTAGTCGTGCCATTCTCATGGCCATGGCTTGGCCTGTGTGGGAGAGTTAAGTCTGAACACTCAGCTGGAGTGCTGGAGAAATAGTGCTGCGTGGCAACAGTCTGCAGGCCTGACCTTAAGCTTCTGCCTTGGCCAGTGCTAAATAGGAGGTCCTGGGAGTAGTGAACATTTGGCCCAACACTGAGTGGCCTTTGCTGTGGTCTTAGGCCATGAACTGTCAAACTTTTTGCAACCCAGAAATATCCAAGTGAAATTTTATTTTGAAGAATTCAGATTTCCTCCTTCTATTACCCATTCAATTACAGCTGGAAGTGTTTTTTTACTGTTTTTGTTTGTTTGTTTGTTTTCTAAACTCCTTAGTACTGCTCTTGTGAAGTACTAACAGTCACCGTAGAACTGATTCAGACATCTACATTTTGATGGTTTCTAGACTCTGAGAGTTTTATTTGAATCTATTTTACGTAGACAGAAATAGTTTCAAAGCAACCATGTAGCCCCCAGACCTTTTCAGGAAGGTAAGGAGGACTCATTCTAAGCACATTAAAATAGCTCAGGAGGAAGAGTGCAGAAAATAATGATTCAGTTTGATGTCCCTTTTCAGCTGTAGCTCTCCCAGGGTTTTGAAGGATGTTGATTGTCATTATCCTTATATCAGAGATGAGGAAACTGAGTCATGGGGGAGTGACTTGCTTGAAGCAGAGGAAGGACAACTTCCCCCCTTCATAGTAGCATGTCAAAATGACACAACTTTTCCATGTGTTTGCTGCTATCCTGAGTTCAGAGTTGACTGTTGTCAACCTGTTTCAGGCAGGGAATTGTTGAGGTTGGCTGAGGATGCAGAAAATGGGGGTGGGGGAAAAAGATATCTCGCTTTCCCCTTCCATTGCCTGGTGAGCATGCTCCTGAGTCCTGGTGCTGTGCTGCATCTGAGAGAAATCCACATACTAAGTGCATGATTTTACTTCAGTGTATCCGCAAGAGAAAAATAGGATTCTGATAGAAATTTCTGCAATGAATAAGGGAGTTGCAGTCATTAAATCAGCTCATTTCAATGCTTGAAGACTTTAGGATCATTACTGTATTTTGATATTAATGGCACTCATAGAAATAAGCCTCACTGTGCACAGAGGACAGTCAGTTTTTCAGCTGTGACAGCACTCATGACCGCAGATCTGGCCATGGTGTGATGTTCTGTTGAATAATTTTTTTTAATATATCCCACAATGGGAAGATGAAAAATCTTGATGATTTTAATTGCTAGGGAAAGTGTTATAAAGGATTCATACAAGTCAGATCCTCTATAAGGGAATGAAGCTATAAGACTGACTGGTGAGAGGGACACTGAGAGGTTTTGATTTCTTAAAAGAAATCCCTTTTTAGTTTTCACACTGTCTGCATGTTCTCCGGGTCTGCACTGGCATTTCTTTCCCACGCACTAATGTGGTGGCTGAGGACATGTTCTCATGAATGACACTGGACTGATGACAAAGCAGAATGTGAGCACAGAATGTGAGGGAAGAAAATAAAAAGGCCAGCACAGTTGTTGAGATGAAACGCCTGCTGTGAGTGCCGTGAAAGGCTGCTGGGGAGCAGGCAGCTTCTGAACATTCCGTTTCCAGAGAAAAGCACAAAATTTCCTTCTTCCATGTGTGCCCAGAAGGACTTCCTCCCTTCATCTATCCCTCCCTCTCTTGCTTTCTCTCTTCCTCCCTTCCCTTCTTCCCACGCCCTCCTTCCTCTCTCCAGTCTCTTTTCTATGTTTTACTGCTTCCAAGTGTGTTTTCACTGTCATATTGTTAACATCTTGTGATGCAGAGGTTGCACGTAAACATTTTTTTGTTTCAGATATATATCTAACAACAATTTCTTTATTATTCATCTCCCATTAGTTTTCAAGCTAACAGATTCTTTCCAATAACACCATATAATTTTTTTTTGGTAAATCTCTAAGAAATGGCATAATAGCTGTTTGAGGGTCTAAAATGCTAACTGTTTCAAGGGAGAGCTGCAAAACCTTTACTCTATTGACTCACTGATGTCACAAAAAGCCTTTTCCAAGGAAGTTAAAAAGGGCATTTCTCAAGCTTGTCTTTAATAATGCCTAGCAGAGCTCTATTACAAGTAATGCAGATTATTTCCTTTGATGTGAATGGAAGCAGCAGTGGGCTGCAATCAGCAGAAATTATTTTAAAATGCAAAGAACTTTTGACAAGAGACGGCACTGATGTACTCTGCAGCCTGCTCCCAGGAAGCCCAGCCCTGACTGACACTTACTGGCAGATACAGCTGGTACGACACGTCCTCAGCAGGCCTGATCCCAGCCCAACAGGTGGGCCTACGGGGGAGCAAGGATGTACTTCAGCTTTGAGTGCTTTAGGCGTTGAATTCCACTAAGGAACATCTGAACTGTGGTCTGCAAGTGTCAACAGCAAAAATCAAGGGAACTCACGATCCCTGGTCCTCCGATCATAAGCTGAGTTAACTTTGGCTTCTGGTGAAGTGTAAACCGTGTTTTGGCTCTGGTCAGTCACAACCGTTATTTTCCTTACAGATGGAGGAGTGACAAGGGAAGGATTGGGACTGTTCTCTGGTTCTTCTGAGGAACATGCCCATTGAACTAGGTGAAAATGGAGGTTTCCTAGGCTGTCTTTACAATGATATGTGCTGTAATCTTTTCCAAAAGACTTTAAGGATTCATTGGGATTTCAAAATTTAGTATTTCACATAATCTCACTTTAACTTGGGCTGCTGCTCTCCAGTCAGTAAGTTCACCGGCTAAATTGTATTGCTTTTAAGTCATAAACAGGAAAGCAGTGGAGACAGTGTGTACAGAATAGTCGGTAACTTTCTTTTATTGAGTTATTTTTCTCCTTAAATTTCATAAAACAGTGGTCTGAGTACAAAGGTGCTCTCATCATTTTGGAAGTATTTTATCAGTAATGCTGAAATACAAAATTGTATCTTTAAATGAACTGAAAGAGAATCATTTCCAGAACATCATGTCTACTCTGAGAAGCTCACATACTCAGAAATGTTAGGTAACTTAAATATGTAAACTTTAGTATGGTAGCAAAACTTTACACTCTTTGGATCTGTATTTCTGAGTTCTCGAGGTGACCTCAGCCAGACCATGAGAGTCGTCACAGCATACGTCCTTTTCCTTAGAACAGGCATTGTGAAAATGCTTTTTTATAGGAAGGTCTGGTGTTTTCAATAGACCTGTTGTATATCAGCAGTCCTATATATATTTAACACTCTTCATAATGTTTTCTAGAGAAACAGGATTGGATTAATCCTTGGTGTCATTCAATGAAGTTACACCGTTGATGAATTTATTCTGTGACATACTATGATTTTATTACTGGCATTCTCAGCTCCTGAGCAGGAAAGAAACAATATATTGTGCTTGCTTATTTGCAATAGATGAGTAAGAAGGCTTATCTGTGCTTTCTTGTGGACTAGAATTTGCTGAATATTTTGAGAAAAAAATGTGATTCTCTTCTGCTCAAATCAACTGTGCTAATTTAACCTGCCACCTGAGGTCATTTTAATTATATCTGACAAATGAGTTATGGTAACCAAATGAATTACATTTCTTTTCAAAAGTAATTACAATGCAAATTGTAAGTGTTATGCCCAATTTCCAGGAAATGAATTGGGCACCAGTCTCTGTCCTTTTCTTTAAATTCTTTCCTTGCAGGAAAGACAGAAATGACTATATAGAAACTGAAAGTCAATCAATAACAGAAAGTTAAGATTCACAAGCAACTTTGTTCATTGCAGCACTGAGCAGTAGTGGTGACTATGCATGTTTCCATCAGACCAAGAAAACATAGCAAAACACAAGAACGCAAGTCCACATCCTGGTTGAACCAAAATAAAATAGCTAGAAAGGAGGAGGGACAACTGATGTTGCGTGTGTTTGAAGAATTAAAAAACAAAAGCAAACAGGCAAACTTTGTAAAATCTTTACAAATTTTAAATTTTTTAAAAATATGGCTTCTCTAAACGTCATCACAGAATATTGACCAAGTACGAACTCTGGCAGAAGAGTGCTGCTTAATAAATCACGTTTTTTCCTGCAGTACCCAAGGTTTTCCCCTGAATTGTGTCTCATTGAAGTTCAGGCCATGCAGCACTGTCCAGAGACCACAACATTTTGGCTGTAAGATCTATGCTGCCGGTATAGATTAAATTGGATACCATCTGTGTGATAGCTAAGATGCTGGCAGTAAATATGCAATATTTGGTTATTGCCAGGAAAAAGAGTTCCCAAACTTTTTTGTGAATGTCATTTTTCCATTTAACACCTGTGTACTGCTGTGATGTAGAGGAAAGACTAATAGGCCAAATTTTGATGCCTTCATTCCAGCTAATAGATATCTTTTTTTCATAAATGTTGACATAAAGGAAAGACTTGAAAGTGAAAGATAAAGAAAAGTTGACTTAATATGTTGGAATGCAGCCCTAGGAAACATGCTTTGCCCCTCTTCTTCAGCAGTGATGCTTCTTTCCCCAATGATAATCTGAGATACGATTCACAGAGTTTAGCTCACGACTGCTTTGGAGCTTGGTGGGAAAGTGGGAACAACCTAGGTGCATGGCGGAGTGAGGCGAAGGAAAATGTTGTTGCGCAAATCTGTTATTCCCCAATGAGCATCAGCTCAAGCAATGCTTGGCCTATACTGATGTCAAAACTACATGTTAATTTGGGTTGGAAGACTTATTCTGCCTGCCATAGAAATAGCAGTGTTTCTCAGGCTGTGTGTGGAGCTGCAGAAGTGCTTGCCTAATGGCTCACAATATAATTGAAATTAATTATGCTGAATGCATCTTGAAGAGTCATGGTAATAAAAGGAAGCCTCACACTCATCTTTAATACCATCCATCAACTTGCTTGGGCAGGAGTTCTTCCAGATGTGTCCTTGTCACTGTGTGAATTTCAGACTTGATTTAGTTAGGAACTTAATGAAGTGACTTATTCCCAGAGATTCTGAGAAACAAATTAATCTAGAATTTTGCAAATTTAATCTAGATTTTTCTTATTCAGTTCCAACAGACTGATTGTCTTTTGGTCATTTTGCAAGATTCCCAGACTGTGTGGTCATGCCTAAAGCTATATCTAAAATTAAAATCTATACAAAATGAATTCAGTTCATTTCAATGCTTGTTGTATTCCACGTAGCATGATGACAAACTACAAAGTCCATTTTAAGACCCTGGGATCCCACTGTTTCACTGAAACCTTTCCATATTTCACTGTTTTGTTTTCAGGGATATTTCTGTAAAACTATAAGAGAGTAGTCTCTGTACTATTCCTCTTGTTTTCTTTTGGGATAAGTACTGACTTTACTCAAAGGAGAAGTGCATCAAACTAAGAATAATTTGATCTGGTCACCTAGTTCTGGTATCAATACGAGGAATAAATATGGAATGCAGCATCAAAGTCTATTTGAATCAGTCTGTGAGGATGCAAAGAAAGTTTAGTGGAGGAGAGAAATATTTCTCTGCCATTCTGCAAAGAAAACTGCTGGAATCCAAAAGCTTCTTACTCATTTTCTGGGATAATGGTTAGCTACCTGGCATTGGGAATTCAGGCTCTGAAGTATTGGTTACCTTTATCACAAGGTAAGAAAGGACTTGCCTCACTCCACAGTTTTTTAAACTCAATTAATTTTCTGCCTTTTGCTGAGGCAAAGAACTAACAAAATTTCACTATATTGAAGGAGTTTTCTAATCAAAGTTTTTTTTTACTCATCTTCCTCAATATTAGCGACAGTTTTCAAACAGACAACAAATAGTCTTACACATTGTATACAGGGTACACAGTGTATACAAGCAATTTTTGTCACTGTCATTCTCTATACAGTCAGTAGTTTCTAGTTACTTGCTTTAAAGATTATTTGGGTAAATGTAAATATATGTGGATAAATTTGGGTAAACCCAGCTCACATGCTACGTGGCTCTAATTTTGAAGAGCTACCTATTTGCTTTGCAAATTAAATGTCTCATTAATTATTGTCTTTTCATATATGGAATCATGAGGTTGAGATTATAGGAAGAGTTCATCTGGGATAAATTAATCTGGTATTCTTAGTTTCTAGTAGAATAAATTTTTGTCCCTCTATTTTGATCCATGCCAGAAATCTTTGTTATCTCCTATTTAGTCCTTGACAGTAGAGGATATGGGTGTGGGGTTCTAGTTTGTTATTTACTGCTTGTACACACCTTAGCTACACTGAATACATTTCTCAGAGAAAAATAAACCCTACACATTCGAATAATTCTACCAACCCAAAAAAACTCTACCAGCCAGTACCTTCCTCAGCCTCCAAAATCACAGATACTGTTTATTTCTGAGTTGTCACATTTGTCCAAGTTGGTAGGAAAATTGGAATAAGGAGATATTCACAAGAGTTTTGTAATTTTCTGTATGTCATGCAGGCCATGTTGAGATGTACCTTGCACTTCAATACAATATTTATCAATACAACATTTTCAAAACTTACCATTTATAATAAATTTCATATCAAAAAGTGTTGCTGATAGTTCAAGATAGAGGAAAGAAGGGCACAAGAATCATCAATTGAGCAGCTTAGGGTTTTTAAGGAGGTGGCCTAACCAGTGCGTCACTGGTTTTCATCACTGGCAGCTTTCACATAAATGTATGCATCAGCATCTGGCATATTGGTACTTACAACATTTATTACGATCTGCTGTAAAAAGCTTCCTAAAATGAATCTGCTAACAAGCAGGATTGTACAATCAAACTGGTAGTAAGTATTGTAGGGCAAAATAATGGAGGAGGATTCTCTCTCTCTCTCTCTCCCTCTCTTTTTTTTTTATGTGAACAACATAACATCTCTTCTTTAGCCTTGAGTAGGCCTTTAAAAATCAGATGAGCCATTTAATTGGAAAAACACCCAATTTTTTCCCGTTTTCTTTTTTTCCTGTTACTTCATTAGCATAGTTGGTACCTTTTCAACTATGCCAATCTTCTGCTGTAGGAATAAGCTTGCTCAAAGCAAATTTGAAATTAGGTTATATCAAGTCATAAATGATTTATGACAGTAGGGAACTGATCCTTAATGTCAAAATGACTCAGAGAGTCTGGATCAAGCTCCATATCTGTGTTATTCTCTAAAGAATCCTGTCTGACTTCACTGGCTGTAGAGAAAACTGAGAGTAGGAAGCATCCTAACAAGTTGACCATGAGGCAGCAGTGTGTCCTTGTGGCCAAAAAGGCCAGTGGGGTCCTGGGATGCATTAAGAGGAGCATCTCCAGCAGGTCGAGGGAGGTGATCCTGCCCCTCTACTCAGCCCTGG
>JAUBNY010000477.1:9243184-9258845 GCA_032275445.1 Crypturellus soui
ACATCTGGAGCACTGTGTCCAGTTCTGGGCCCCCCCGTACAAGAGGAGCTGCTGGAGAGAGTCCAGCGCAGGGCCACAAGGATGATCAGGGGCCTGGAACATCTGCCCTATGAGGAGAGACTGAAAGAGCTGGGCCTGTTCAGCCTGGAGAAGAAAAGGCTGAGAGAGGACCTAATCTATATAAGTACCTCAAGAAAGGGAGTGAGGAGGATGGGGCTGGCCTCTTTTCAGTGGTGGCCAGCGACAGGACTAGAGGAAACAGGCACAACTCGAAGCATCACAAGTGCCGCAGGAACTCAAGGAAAAATTTCCTGACAGTGAGGGTGACAGAGCGCTGGAACAGGCTGCCCAGAGAGGTTGTGGAGTCTCCTCTGAAGATCTTCAAAACCCACTTGGAAGCAGTCCTATGTCACATACTGTAGGTGACCCTGCGTGTGCAGGGGGAGTTGGACTAGATGATCTCTAAAGTCCCTTCCAACCTCAACTGTTCTGTGATTCTATGAGTTTTACATGTGAATGGTCTCCCCAAGTGTCCAGGGTACTTTTGCAACACAAAACTTGGAGTTCTGCCCTTACATTTTTAATATTGATAAATTTGACTTGCAATATTTACCTTGAGAAGCATCAGACTTTGCGTGCTAATGAATAGAGCAATGAATTTCAGAGATGCCACATTTTAGCATTTAAACTGCTCATTCAAAGCCATGAAGGTCAGTTCAAGGGGTGGTGTCAATTGCCGCAGTTACAGTGGTTGAGATCTCTATTTTCACTTCCTATGTTTATTTTCTACCTACAGAATAATCTGTAACTGAGCAATGTATAGCTCTATAAATTCGTTGCTATAAAAACTTTTCAGGTACTTGAAAGAGAAAAATCAAACATATAAATATGTGACATACTTCCAACAGAAAGCATAATAGGAAGTCTATGGAGTGATTTGTCGGTAAAACTAAACTTCCTAAAAATATCTGTCATTTATTTTACCACCTTCGTTCTCTGTAATGGATAATGTTGATGAAAGATTTACTTTTTCAAGTTCCCCAGCTAATTGTCAAAATCTCCTTCGCGTTTATTTTTGTGCTTCCTGCCAGGAGGGGAACTGTACACTTTCCCCAATTAACTATTAATAAGTTAAATTTAGAAACAAACTCTCAGCTCAAGAATTTAGATTTTAAAATTTACATGGTAAAGTTCTTCGTTTAATTTTTAGTAGGACACTATACTCCTCTTAAAAAAAAGAAGGAAGAAAAAGCTACCTTTTTAACTACAATAGCATTTGAACTTTTAATCACCAGTTAAACAACTTTGCCTTTCACAGTATGAGTTGTATCAGTTGATCACAATTTGCTTTTGTTGTTGTCGGAGCTTGTCTTGCCAAGGACCCTGACAATATTTTACTGTTCAGTGCTCTTAATATCCAGCTTTCACTACCTGGAAGCCATCCAAACCCATGGAGTGACAGTTGTTTTCCAGGCTACAAACACAGCTTTGAATCCATTAAAGGTTCTTCTGCTGTTTCTTCTGTGACTTCTGCTGTTGTGTCACAGAAAGACCCAGGCAAAGTTCCTTTGCTTCTGAAGAATGTAAGACTTCACGGCTCGTTTGAAATAACATCTCAACAAAGCAAACTTTTATAGCAGAAGCTAAATGTAGCATCCTCGAGTGGCATCTGGCAGTTTGTGATACAGTGCAAATAAGGTTGGGGATTGTTATTCCCCAGAGCATTTTATGCAAAGGCACGCAGTCTAAGCAAGAGTGACTTGAAGTGCCATGGGTTTCATGCTGGAAGGGGCTGGCATTTAACTCCCTATATCTGCAGCCAAGTTCCTAAGATGCATAATGATCTTTTCAGTTTCTTCCTTTGATCAAAATTCATGATAAAAAAATGAGAAGAGATCAGCAATGACAAGGAGTTTTATATTTACTGGAGCAGTACATGGTACTGCTAGAAAGACTGGAGAAATGGAAGGAGATCTGGCTCTGGAGAGCGGTAACACTCCATTCATTGCTAAGACATTTCATCGTCTCTCTGTGTTGGTAAAGAGACTGTCTATCTTCTACTATTCTATTCATGTAGAACAAACAGAAATAGGTAGAATAACATGTGAAACTGAATGGGGATGAGAAAAGAACTTTACAGCTACAAAGTTAGTCAAAGAGTTATGGAATTATCTTCAAGTAACCCTAACAGAAATTTATTGTGACCCAGGCATCTCTAAAACAACTTGAGGGGAGCTCCATGATGAAGGCCACTTAAAAACAGGGAAAACTAGATGGGTAAAAATCCATTCTGAGGGAGGAACTTAAATAAAAGGCTGTTCTTTCCTCTTACGATGAATGAAGTAAAATGAAAAGTATTGCACAGAGAGAAAATCTCAGATACTGTACAAGATTCAGATAACAAACATTTTGGTTCCAAAATTAAGAATTGAAAGGAATTTTTCTCTTCATTTGTCATGAGCAAGTATAAGTAATGACCATTCCTGATTCACAGTTTTATCCTGATGGGCATTATAAGTAAAAAGAACTTTTCAAATTAGCTGATATGATAAATTTAATATGAGACCGTATGTCTGTCTTTTCTGGTCTGGTAGAAGGAAGTTAATTTCACAATAAATGCAGTAACAAAATAGGTCTTGCAGTAATGTAATGAACTTAACAAGGGAAGGTCAGATGAATAAATATGAACTCTGAAAGAAGAGAACAAATAACTTCTCTTTTCTGATACAGCAGCTCCAGACTGAAAGTTGAAAATGAGAAACGTACCTGTACCTTGGTACAAAATGAGAAAGCTAATAGTGTAATAATCTTGAATTATATTCTTTGTCCTCTTCAGGATGATATTACTTGAAAAATAAAAGTACCTTTCTGAAAACAATTTCAAGCCTGGATATCTGCAGCCCTTTCCTTTCATGCTATCCAGGATGTTATCTCCTTTGCACGAGAACCTCATTACATCTTCTTTGTGAAAGTATGGAAGTGAGTTGGAAAGAACGAGAATATAAAGTGATGCTTAATGGTTGTTGTTCGGTTTTAGAGATATAAACCCATTCCTTCTTTCCAAACTAAATGAGTAGAAGAAAAAAAAATTCAAATGCAAACTAACAGAAAACTATTCCTAGCTGTGCTAGTTTAAGATAAACCTAGACAATGGTCATTGCTATAAGCATTAGTTTAATCAAAAAAACTATTAAAACATGAAGATGCTACAATAAAATAAAAAAAAATCCTTCATTTGTGTTACCTCAAACTCTTTATCTTCATACCTGAGGTAAACAGGTCATTAGAAAGTTCAATACTTGTTAAATAAACAAACCAAAAAACCCCAAGGTCCAATGATATTTTTCACCAGGTTCAGTTATGTGAAGGACTATCCCTAAATTTCTGTAGCTCAATCCTGAAGAAAATTTTCTCCTTATCTTTATTCTGCAGAGCTCTTTTGATTTGTGCAGATACTTTATTCCGATTTGTGTCAGGATAATTTTTTCCTTAGAGTGAGAAGGAAAAATCTCTTAGAAGATGCTGCTTTTCTCCAATGAAATAGAACAAGCATTGGCAGAGATCAGCCTTGCACAGAGTAATCTTACGATATTTCTAAAGGATTTTTACTGAAAATTGGAATGGGAAATTATATGTCAGAGAGGATTGTCTGCATTTACTATAAATAGACAGCCATTTTCTCAAAATAGATTCCTTACTTAAGTAATTCTAAAAGCTATTTAAAGCTATTTAGAGTTGCTCCTTGAAAATAGAAATAGTCCATTACTATTTCACAGTGAAGGTATTTGTTTGCAGGAGATACTTGTGCAGAATTGTTTGGTTAGCTAGTATAATTTCATACATTTTTTGTTGATAATGTGGTTGAAAATTAGATCAGTATGTCTATTTGATTACTATATTGTCAGCTGTGGCACTGTGCAGTAACTTGAAATAATTTCTGAATATTTTCGTGAAGAGAAGTTGTTTGAACCCTGGGTAAGCATGACAGGATTGTCATAAAACATGCATTTGGCTTACCATCAACAGTCCATTTACTCTATTATACAATATATTATAAAATAATTATTTGGTGTTTCATGCAGGAAATGGTATTGTATTTTAATAGCTTGGAGAAGCAATCATATTACATTATTTGCAGTGCCTATCTGAGTGGCCTCTCTCTGTCACCCAAGGAGAAAAGCAAAGCCCGGAGTCTGGACATTCTTTCTAGGATATTAATTTGATACAACTGGAAGCTAAAAAAATATGCGGCCCAGTTTGATTTTTGAGCATCGCACAGTTTGGAAATGCTTAGATGTTATTTTACAAGACAGAAATACCAAATCAATAACTAGCTATCTGTCTATGCTGGGAGAAAAAACAACCAGATAAACAAGAATCCCCCAAAACAGAAATGTGAGTTTTCATAGCCCACAGCTTTGAATTCCTGCTATTTTATTATTAGAAGTTCGCTCTGTCACTTTACAGTGATAGAGAGCAGGGTTGCTGCGAGCAGAAACCTGTTGTCCCATTGTAAAGAAAGGGTCACAATAGATTGGATCTTGAGCAGCTCTGCAGTTTGCTAGCTTGCACCATAGAGTGTTTGAATTGAGTATATCTCTATCCAGAGATGCAGTAAAAAAAAAAAGGAAAGAATGATTCCCACAATGTTGTAGAGAGAGTCTCTGTGAAAGGAAAAAGAAGCATGAATTATTAATACAGCCGTGGAAAATTTGACAGCACTTATCTTTTGTAACTGTTAAATAAAACAGCCAGTCATTAACTTGCATTGAATAATTTTTCTACTTTGTGCCTGTAAACAAACAACATTTTTGTAAGATACTAGATTTTTATAAAGATCAGAGTTTACTTTTCTGCAGCGGTATTGAACTATGGAGGAAAGACAGTCTGCTTTTTCTGAACTTAGCTAAAGAGAAGTATGATCTTCAGCAGAACTGAAGTGTTACAAAACTTTGTCTGTACTTGTCAGTAACTAGCTAAACTTTCCTTTTTAAAACAATTATTTAGAAAAATAGTTACTCTGGTTTAAATGGGGAGATATTTTTGTTTTCTGTTTAAGAACAGCCAAGGTTGAATCAACAGTGTTCTTGATTTATTGATGGTTTTAAAGGACACAGAAATATTACTTTGTGTTGAATGAATCTTTATCTTCATCCCTCAGTGAGAATTCTCATTTGGATTTTAGTCATTCGTTCCTCATATGTATTTGCTTGCACATTTTTTCATTAATGAAAGAAATGTTAAATGCATCATTTAAACTGAAGCATAGAATATACTTAAAAATACCCGAGGAAAGTATTTACACTTAATCTTTTATTGTCTCTATGTGAACTATCAGACAAAATTCAAAAGTATGAACAAACACATGGTGATGCTTCTGATTATTTTTTGCTAAAGTAACTCTTTAGACTGCGAATTTTCACTCAGCTTCTCTGTTGCTTGCATAGATTAGTTAAGAGACTGTTTCTTTTAATAGTGATTGTCCTTTACTTTCCCTTTATTAGATATGTTAGTTAAAAAAAGAAATGATTTACTGGTTATTGCTTTCAGGCCAAGAAATGGACTCTTGGGCAGTGAAGTGTGTACAGTATGTGTGGGAGGGAGGCAGAGATAAAGATGCTCTTTAGGAAATCAGAAGGTACATTAAATTGCTTCTTGCTTCACCTGAGTTGTTCTCCTTTCTTGCTCCTTGCCTTGGTTGCCAGGTCTGGAGGGGAGGGAAAGTTAAGTCAAGTGTTTATGAATATTTTACATGCTAATACTTCAGTTTAAATAATGTGCAACAATGGCTGCCAAAATGAGAAACAGAGAGGCTTACGGTAAGAAAAAGCCCAACAGGAGCATCAGTGGCACGAGCTCATGGCAAACTCATTAGACAAATGCCCAATAAGTAGCTGTCAATGCAGGATGTCAATGCAGGCAACAGCTCCACACAACAACGGGCTAATCTGCATAAGTGAAGAGGGGGCTAATCTGCATAAGTGAAGAGGTTCGGTGTGGGTGTATGCAGGAAACAGACTTGATGAGAAAATCAGCCCTTTGAGAAAGAGGAGGATTAGCCACTGCTGAAGAACAAGATTTATGAGAAACACCTTTTACTTTCTCTTGCTAACTGTTTCTATATTTCTACCATGACCAAACTGATATATGTTGGCAACACTGCAAGTGAAAAGGCTTTTTCAAAAGCGTGTTGAGTCATCTACATCACCAACATTTTTGTGTTTACAGGGCTTTCAAATCATGCCCAAATTTCCTGAAGGTGCTGTGGGCTTAGTCAGAAATCTTCAAAGCTGCCTGAAGTCTAATGGAGTTTTTCTCTTAGCTTTAGATGAACTGTCTAATCGGGCTTCTAGAGCCCAATCCAAGACAGCATTTGGGAGATTTGACTGCAGAGTATGCCCAGTAGTTCGCGTAAGAGTCTTCGTGGTTCAGTTCAGTCTTTCCTGCCAAATATTTGGCTTATCTGGGAGATGTTGTTTGTGCCACCTGCCATTTTCTGACTGTTGTGCACTCCCTCTAAAGGAAAACAGGAGTTCCAGCTGGTGAAAACAATGTAGAGACACAGAGTGACTGGAAGGGATTGCTACTGCGCCTATCCATACTAAAGGAAAAGAACAGAGATTTTGGTAAGACCAGATTCATGATAAAATTAAAGGTGACTGGGGGCAATGAGACAGAAACAATAATGCCTGTTTGGGATTTTGGCATTGGGTTAATCTGTTTATCCTTGAGGATTAGGAGAGGACTTCATTAATGTTGTGCAGTATTGGAACTGCTGTCTGGGAGGCAACAACCTACACCTCCTTTACCGAGGACAAGAACTGCTGGCAGTGGTTGCGTGTGACATTGAAGTAGAAAGAGGGATGTAGTAGAATACTAATTGTAACTGAGAGGAAGTATTGCTGAAAAGATTTTAAGTTTCCACATATTTGGGACCAACCTTAAGAGTAAGAAAATAAATAAACTTTGAGGGAGCACCAGCTGCTCTGTGAGGAAAAGTGATCTGGGAACCAAGCACGGTAGCAGGGCAGACGAGGAACCACCAAGGCTCTGGGATACATCCAAGGCAGGTCTGGCTCAAGACTGGGGCCAAAGACAATGATCAAGTTCACACATAGTCTAGGGACTACCTGGCAAATCCTTAGTGATGAGGCGGGCCTAGGCTAAGTCAGGAAGCCTTAGTTTAGCCATGAAAATTCCTATAAGGACAATGGGCTTTAGGCCCTGCCATATTTGCTCTAACTGAAAGGTAATATCTGCATAAAAACAAAGATGTAAAACACAATAAGTCAGTATAACACAAATAAGTCAGTTTTGCTGACTTATTTGTCAGTAAAATTCCTGTTAGAACTGTCAGATTGTTAAAAAAATGGAAAATGAGTAACAACTATCTCATGCTTTCCTAGGAAGTGCAGCTATTAATGAGACAAAGCAAAAAGCATGCCTGCTTCTCCTCACAAAAGGTTAATGCTGCCATTGCTGGTAAGATTGAGAATAAATACTGCAAAATGTGCAAATTTTCTTTGACAGATTTTTCTTTTAGAAACTAAATGGTGTTAGACTGTCAGGGTTATGTTGACCTCTCTCTCCCTGCTTCCTGGGCTATTTCAAAATAAATGCTAGACCATTCTTTCTTCTTGATATTATCAGAATGTAATGAAGTTATGAATAAAAGGCCATGGAAGAGAAACATTTTGATGGAATCAATCCCATGTGTAAAACTGAATTAACATGACAAAGAAATGAAAAAAAAAATGTCTGCACTGTTGAATTTCAGTTACCTGTTTAGAAAATCATTAACAAAGGCCATCTTTGTACCTGAAAGATGCTGGTTTCAGTAAAAAAAAAAAAAGTATTAGTGAAGGAGATAACTGTCATTTCCAGGCATTTCATAAGGGGTTTTAACTCCCTATAGCTTTGGAAATCTTTCAGCAAGAGATTGTTCTGAGTCAGGGAAGCCATAATTAAGAAAGAAGCCACTGAACTATCTTCATAATTATAAAAAAAAAAAAAAAAGACAAGGCACAGGAAGGTACTTTAGACATATTTTATGATCCTGATCTTGCAATTAGGTCTACATGAGTAGGTGGTTAGCCCACTGGCTTGAATTCTCAGTTCTCCTTTTTAGGGTCTGGGACTGAGCACTTTTATCCCTCGGGCCCCAGAATGGTCTTCATTTGAAGAAAGATTGGCATCTTGATACAGATTAAGAAAATCTTTCTTCATGGGGAAATAGAATTCATGGCTTACCTAACTTGTTAGAAGAGATACTGGATAAAATCCTCAGTACATGTGACATTGAAGAACCAGATAGGATCAGTTTGCATCAGTGTGCAAAATTTGCAGAGCCAGTGGTGTTTGTATTGCTAGCTATTTGGGGGATTTACTAGTGATGCTGAGACACATGCCCTAAAAGACGAAACTCTTTTTTAGGTTATTGTTATTCTTAAATCGTTGGAAAAACAAAAAGTATCATGTTCTTCATGTATATATGCTGCAAAGGTAGTGCAGAAGACACAACCCCATAGGCTTCTTATAGACTATGTGTTTCTATGGTCCGGATGGGGTAAAAGTCCTGCTGTCAAAAACATGTTGTCCATTTGTAGTTTCCTTCCAAGGTCCGTGTTTAGAAAGGCTTCTTGAGTCATTGCTTGTCTTTTGGGTTTTTATCTCACACCCCAAACAACCTCAGATTGTTTCTTTATTATGTGTCCTGTTTCAACATATTTTAGAGTGGTTGAGTGAGCTGTCTGCTCTGCCAGTGTCTATGTGACTTCTCAGAGATTTCTAGGCAGCAATGCCATGGGAATATTTCTCTCTGGATGTTGGGCCATGCAAGTCTAGTGATGTTTCCAATTGCTTGAGTAACAGAAGTGTTTTTTTGTCGAAAAATAAGAATGGCATTAGATTATGATGGGGAAAAAATGTATATCACCTTTTGGTGTCCCGGAAAGAATTTCTGGATTCAACATTTGGCTTATTTTCATATCCAGTAGGAGATAGGTAAAGTTTCAAGGAGGGCTACCCTGCCCTACCATTGCCGCTCACCCCACTTTTCCTCCTATCTCTTGTCACACCCTTGTTACGCTCTTGTCACACATTCACACTGGGTGAGTTCTGTTGGGCTATGAAGATACGTCCCTCTGAAAGAAAGGCATCTGCATCCCTGGGCATGGTATAAGCGCGTTGGACTGAGGAGGTGGCAGGGATAGGCAAGTGGCCCTTCTGAGGATCCTCATACAATGTCACTTTTGGAAATGGCCGTGTTACACCATGTAAAAAATATTTTCTGGTAATTATCTAGGAAGTTTTCCACACCTGTGTTCACACCCCGAGACGTTACTTTATACAGACTTACTGCTGAGTTGTGCTGTATCTGTGACTGCAGGAGTCATGGCTGTTGCGCAGTGGTATGGTATGTGATGCAAAGAGTAGCACAAGGTGCACAGAGCAGACAGGGCAGAGAGTCCTGTGTCCTTTCACACGTGCATCTCTCAGCAGCTTGGGCCCTTCTTTTCAAAATCCCAAGTAGGACCTGAAGGAAGTGCCTGATTGTGTTGCTTATTCCTCCATTCAAGATCCAATCTGCCCCATACAATTTACAGGTTGCTTACAGAGCCCTGTAATCCAACTGTATCCAACTGACCTCCAACAGTATCCCTGAAATGCCTTGTGGATTCCTGGGAATAACTGAAAGGACAAGTCTTCTAGGAATTTCTGTTTAAATACCTGTATTTGCTCAGGTGAACTTTATACTAAAAATGAAGTTATAATAATGATAAGTAATAATCACACTTCTCCATATGCTGCTACAAAATGGATATTTTATCTATTTAATGCTGTAATTTTGGCAATTTTAAAAGTGTTATGATTTCACTGGCATTTAGTTACCAAGACATCAGAGAAATTAAATGTTAAATATTTGCAGAGATAAGGCCACGGCTAGTGTATTTCTTGTTCAAATGATCCATGAATTTTAATTAGCAACATGAATTTTATGCTGTAGGATATTGTACAATGTTGTCCACAGTTAGAAAAGTACAAAGTCAAATATGCGAAGGGCTGAACCCTGAAGAAATGAATACCATTTAAAAAATGTTTTTTCACATTTTAAGTATGATTCTTTCCTTAATTGACCATATTTAACAATTTGTCTCGTCTTTATGCTTAAAAAAATTATACTGAATTATTGCTGAGTTCAGAGGTCAAGTTGTGCATCCTTGGCTCAGGATCCTAAGCCTGTGCAATCCTGCTTGCGTGTCTAAAAACTCTAATATGCTGAATTTCCGTGAAGGCAAAAAAGAGCAATTAGAAAGCTACTTGTATCATTTCCTCTGTCTGTCTGAGTTATTTCTGAATGACAAGCTCCTGGTACTGGATGTGTAACTTGATGGCTGGAGTTTTTTTTTAATTTCAATTTATCCAAGGTAACACGAAATTCAATAAACTACTGCTCTCCTCAGCACCAAAAGAGGAAAAATATACAGAGTAGAATTGTAAATTGTGTCATATATATGAAAGGAATTTGCTAACTTTCCCCAGTCGAAAGTCCTGAGTCACTGGAGCTTTTGAATCAGAAGTGCTCATCACCGTCAAGAGATTTTATAAAAGAGTTTTTCCATTATAAAAATGTCTTGCTGAGGAAAAAAAAAATCTTTCTCAGTGTCTGCTGCCTCCCTGGGAGCAGGAAAGCATTTAGTGTGAGCTATTACTGCTCTCCGTCAGAAACCGTGTCCCCAGCTGCAAAGGCTTAGGCAAGAGCTGCTTCCTAGGAGGAGATCATTTGTTATTCATGATCCGCCAGAACCCTGTCAGAGCGGGCGCAGAGCAGCACAAGGCTCTCCCTTTCCTGCTCTGCCGCTTCCACGGTATCCACGGCAGGAGCCATCCTTGGTGTGTGGCAGCTCTGCGGGCCTGGGGGCTGCGCCCGTCTGCAGTGTCGGGCCCATGCTCTTGGGCTGAACGTTGGACGGCGCCACAAGCGTGAAGGAAAGGGGCTCTTCGAAGACTGAAACCACCGGGATGTGCAATGGTCGTACACCCGCCTGCGCTGGCTCCCTCTCGTATGCACAGGTGCCTTGCAGGCAGCCTGAACAGTCTGCTCAAAAGAGACTGGTTAATTTTTTTCAGATGTATTCAAGAAATGGGCTTTCTGTTGAGGCTTCAGGGCATGTTCCATCTGCGTCTTCGTCTTTGTTTGTACGAAGGAATGTGAGGGCAGCCCTTAGCCCACAACACAATGTCATAAGATGGAGATTTGGACTTTCAAGGGTAAAAAATAGGTAGAGGGAAAAGGCCTGCAATGCATACACAGGAACTTATACTATTTGCTATGTAATTCACTGATTTAAGTCTGAATCCAAATGTCCCTCATGAGGAATATCTTTATTCTCAGCAGGATCTAATTTTGACTTCCATAGAATATCAACTTCATGTGTTTTGCACTTATTTTGCACACCCAATAAATGTCAAGGCTCTGAAAGCTACACTGCTTTGTAGCAACTTGTAGCCACTTATCAAGGTATTCATTTCCAGACCACCCAACATTAAACTGGGAAATTAACATTTGTGCCTCATAGATATTAAGGGAATTACTCCATACTAACCTCCTGTACCTCACAGGGTGCTCCAATTCTTTCATTAATTTTTGGAAAGAGCTCTGAGACTATTTAATAGATGTATTATAGAAGGACAAAGTCTTATTTATTGGTAGATGGCTACAGGTTTAATTATTCTCACTCTGCTACCTGAGAGCTGTACAGTTAAGCTTTAAAGGCTTCAATTATTCCAGTGGGGACATACCATTTATAGCTCGATATAGTATAATTTTTCATGCAATGATCTTTACTTTCATATTCAAATCTAGTTTTCTTTAATTTAAATTCTGCTGAAAACAACCATATTGCTACAAGCATGAATTAAGGTAGATGAACATTAATGATGTCAGTTCACAGCTGTTCTTAACTTAAGTAATTACCACTCACTCCCTATGATCAACGTTCTAAATGCCCCAACTATTCAAATAGAGGCACAAAGCACTTTCTTCTAGTATTGTTATTAAAATGAGGTCTTTGCTGAAGTACCTGGAATAGTCACGTTATGCAAAAATATGATTGAGGCTGCTGATTTATTAACCAACTAGTTTTGCATTTGATGGTAGCTCAGAAAGTCTGTAGTTTTGCAGATGTATTACATTTAAATCACCATTGAAATTAATTGTGCAATTACTGATTCTATGAACTCTCTAGCATATGCTGCTATTAATTGCATCCATTATTATAAAATAAACATCTCTTTATAAAAACAAATGATGCTTCAACTTAATATTCCTGATTTTGATATCCTCCTTCACAGCTGTTGCTACTTGTGTTTTAGAGGTTTTGCTGTAAAGCACCACCTGTTATAGTAGATATTTGGGCTGGTTATATCTGAAAGGGAAAAAATGAAAAAGCAAAAATATAATGGAATGCAAACCCTCTGAATTGTTTACCGAAGTGTGTGAGAGATTTTTGTAGGAATTAGCACAGTTACTTACACGTGGTTTTTTTTCCCTTTTATTTTAATGTGGCTCAAAGCAAATGAGAGCCTCATCTAATGAAAACAGTTGCATCTTTCATCTACTGCTGCCACAGAGCAAATTGGCAATCAATTCCAATACCCTGTTGTTAGTATTTGCAATAAAATAATGGCATTTGTGTTTGAGGAGCTGTTTATACAGGTAGTGGGGGAGGCATTTGTTTAGTTAAGGTAAGATAGCTACTCTGTAAGTGTTCACTTGACAGGAAGCCCCAAAATTTATTTCAAACAGGCTGTAACTATCAGAGAAGGTAATTTTGGATGAAGTTTAGCTTGACCTATAGAATGATTGCTTACACTAAGCCTGCCATTTCTTCGCCAGCCATTTCCATAGTAAAAATCTTTCATCACGCAGAACAGCCTGACTTTTAAAGTGTCAGTTTCCTAAGAAAAGTGTCTCATTATAAATAGTAGTAGAAGGGTATATTGATTTTGTTTCATATTATTGCCTTTCAGCTGAGGTTTTCTCAATTATAAGCAAAAAGGTTTTGGTGGGAAGGTTTATATATTTATATATATATATAAAACTTTCATCTTTGTGCACTGAACCTGGGTTGTGTAATTTGAGTGTTTTCTTTCTGTTCTGTACTTCACTGTCCGTGTTAAAGACCCAGCTGGCTAAAACCCAATCTGCAGTCACTGTACTCTTATTAAATCCTCCGTGCAAATGGATGAAGCAATTTCTGCAAGGGCAGAATTCCTACCGATGAGACTATAATTGCCAGGTCTTTTGTTGATATGCAGTCACTGTCTCCTTGTCCTTTAGCCTTTAGGTATGGTGAGACTTCAGCATGAGCTGGAGTAAAGACTTTGGAATTAATGTGCAGAGAACCATAATTTGCGATGTTCAGTAGTGCTTTAGTTTCAGCTTCTCAGAATGGGATCCACAGGCCTGAGTTACATTTCTAACATGTATGGTTTATGGGAGAGTTGGACACCTCAGATTCCAGAAATTCACAGAAAGAAGATTGTACTCTGCAAGGAGCCATTTGTCATCAGTATTAGTTCAAACCCAGCCATCTGATCAGACGGTATGGCTTATTCTGTGATGGGCTCCAAATGCAGATGCAAAGAAAAAAAACACAAAAAAGCAAGGCTTACTTTAAAGGAGTAAGCAAGGCTTACTCCTTTATTCTCTAGAGACAACAAATAGACCAAGTCTCACTAAACATTGGAAGCAGAATCACCTGCTGTGTCACTGCTGTTGCCTTTGACATTGAACATATATCACAACTATTTCTTCCAGTAGTCCTTCTGCCCAGGTGGTCATTTTGCTGGGTTTTATCTGGAAGAGAAACTCTCATTTCAGAAAACTAGTCCAATAAAATCATTTGGCAAAGAATGTTGTCAAATACCTATTGTTATTCCTAAAAAACAGAGTTATTACCACATAGTTTTCCTGCAACCGTCCCTCACGCGCCCACCAATCGTGTCCTTGTCTGCTTTTCAGCTGGATGCTGCCACTGCCCAGCTCCCTCTTCTGGACTTTTCAATGTGCTCAAACTGGACCATTCTGCTCTCTCATTTTTGGTCAGTTTTGGTGCTCAGATGAGCTCAGATGAGCTCCACGGACTCCACACTCTGGTGTCTGGACCTCCCATCTGCGGAAGCATGGCCCTCACTGTGCTCCTTTTCTAGTCCAGTGAATCCTGGCCTCTTCATAAAGTGCTAAAGCTTCAACAATAGAAGCATCATTTCAGTGTTCTCTGGTCCCTTAACTTTTTAGTAGTCTCTGTTGTTGAGGCTGCTTTCTTACACTTTCTTACAAGAGGGACACTTCAAGAAGAAAGAGATGAGCTTGAATCCCCTCCTGTTGAGATACTTCGCTGCCAGTTGCGCTTTCATTTCACTTTTCATCACGTGTGCCAGATGAGGTTCCCTCATTCAGGGAACTTGGATGTTTTGAGGATTTAGGTCTGAATAAGGTTGGAAATATGAACCTTGTTGAGATAGAAGCTATTCTGAGTGGATGTGGGTAGTGGAAGGAAGCTGTTGACAACCATCAAAAACTGATATGCTTAAAAATCTGGGCATTTAAGGGCATGTGAAGGTTTTGAGATTAGTGTATTTTTATGTAGGTTATACATCTGCCTAATTTCAGGTGCTTATGTTTTTTCCAAGGAATTAGTCGATGTTAAAAGAGATCTCCTGGACTGTAAATAAAGGAATCTGACTAGGAAAATATCAAGACTAAAATTATTTCTGTCTAATAGTACTTAAAGTTTATAAGTAGGAACACAAAGAATTTCTCGGGTTAGATCAGTTTAGCTTTAAGTAAACTTTACCTTAAAAAGATTCATGTAGAAAAGCAGTAGAATGTTATTATTGTAGACACTTAAAATTTGGCTAGACAAAAACTTCAAATACATCCTAAGATAAATTATGCATCAGTAGGTAGATGTGCTAGATGAAATGACATGTCTTTTTCTTTCCCTAATGTGTCAGATCCTGTGATTTAAACATTTTTTTTGAACCAAGCTGACTAATTTAATCAAGATTGTTATTATTATGTGCTACCGCATGTATCAAATATAGCTTTTTAATTTAGGCCTAATAAGTCATTCTGTTATATTATTAAATACAAATTGGTTGCTATGAGAAACAGTAAATGTTCACAGTAGGAACAGACAGCAAAGCTAGCTGTTATGTAATTAACTCAAAATTATAGACCACTAGAAGTATAGGTATTTTTGCTGTTATTCAACATGTTTTAGCTTCACATAAAAACATAGCAATTTAATAATTTATCAGTTACCTAAGATAATATGATGCTCTAAATATGTTAACTGATATCTGACGATACATCTGATTTGTTATATATAAATTAAATGGTCAAATATTCCCTTCCATTAGAACTACACTCACTTATAGTGGAGTAGATACTAAATACTGTGCTTCTTGTTTTATTATCTGTTGACATTTTCTGCTGCATATTGTATATAAAAAAGATACTTTTCAGATTTTGCAGACTACTTTTGGTTACTGACATCAGCAGTTCAAGTTAGGGTCCCCAAGGGAGCTGTCCCCATCATATTTAGTAGCTGGGTCTGAGATACTATCATTACATCCTATTTTGTTCAGGGTT
>JAUBNY010000477.1:9264158-9275914 GCA_032275445.1 Crypturellus soui
ACTATTGATTAGTCCATCATTATTTTTATTTCATTGCTTTTAATGATAATTGTTTATTAGATTGCTCTTATGCCAGAATTTATTTCAGGACCCAGTTTCCCAATGAAAATAATTCTCAGTGTGTCGTCAGTATACCAGATCTGTAGCGATTTGGCCTAGAAAATCTTAGATTGGAAGACTTGAGTGTTTTGGATGTGATGCTGCAGCGGAGAAGAAATGTCATTCTTTGAAATGTAAGGCAGTGGTATCATCAGTGCATATGACTTTAAAAAATACTTCTCTATAACTTTAGGGAGGCTGTTTTTAAAAATTCAGACTAAGTGCTAAGCTAAAACCCCTGTATACTATAGAGAAGCATCCTGTAGATAGCGGCATTCCCTTCTATACTATTTGTGAAAATTATGGTGCAAATTGATTCACACTGTTCTTGCCCCAATGTAAGAAGCCAACCAATCCACTCTTTATAGTGCATGAGATTGAGTCAGGGTTAACTTACTACATGTGCAAATAAATGAGTTAAGTGACTGTGGCATGTGGTTTATATTGGCAGAATGGTTTGTGTGAAGGCCAGTCCCTGTGCATGGGACCAAACTTTGCAATTTTTTGATCCTGGCTACTGCCTGACTTTTGAGCAGCATGAGTCACTTCTGGACTCCTGCTAATAACCGGATTTTTAAGAAGGTTCTGTTCCGTAGCACCAGCTATTGTTCTGCCTGTAATAAACTGTACATGTCCTTCAAAAAGTACCTATAATTTTTAAAGCATACCCAGGATAGCAGAAAGTCACAACCCAGTCCTTTATGCAGTGCTTTTCTGAAAGAAATTTATCAGTCTGAAGACCCTACTGTGTAGGGGGTTTGGTCAGTCCGTTGTTATTTTCAGTCAAAACCACTGGCACCTGGCACTGTGAAGTAAGGGTATATGGAACTGGCTGTCTTTGCCAGTGCTTTTTCTCTTTCATCTTAAGAATGTCTGAGAAGTTGAGATGAAAATACAATTAACATACAGGAACAGTTTTTATTGATTTCTTAAGTCAGGGCAAAACCTGTAAATAACGAAAACCCCAAGCTAATTCATCCTGCACCATCATCACCAATAGATGTCTTAGTTCATACTGATACCAGACTTATCCAAGTTTGATTTAAATGAGTTACTAGAGCTGTTGGAGGAAAAGTGATTTAATAAAAGGTGACCTGTGAACTCCCTACTTCTGTAATTAGGCTGCTTCCAGGAACTAAGCTCAAGAAGTTCTGCCAGGCTTTGAAGCCTGCATTGTGTGTGTATGATGAATGTCTGCAAGAGCACAGAGCTCTGCACTCTTACTGATGCTCCTTCCTTAATATGCTGCACTGGACACTTAGGTGGAAGTTTTGAATGATTTCCTGCTCTGCTTTTTTTTTCTGGTCCATTTTTCTATTGAAATATGACTTATGTAATTATGCTCTCTGTCTATATGAATATGAACAGACAAATCTGTTTCTCTGTTGCATTTTCCACTGTCCCTTCTGAAAATTATTGAACCCAATGAATAATTTCAGCTACAATTGGCAGAAGTTCCAAATGGCTGTGTACATAGAAGCCTTACGAAAATAGCCAGGTAAAGAAGGACAATCCTAAAAAATGTACCAGTGAAAGAGAAGCAGCTATTACAAACTGCTTGGCAAACTATCCACGTAGTTTCTTAATATGTACCCTGTGTTTGGAAAGGCTTCAGTTAGAAATTGTTTTCTTAAACTCCAAAATCAATCAGAGACTATACTTCAGGAAAGCAGACCTAATTCATTTTGATGATTACAGAGAGATGTGTGGGTTATTTTTATTTATTTATTTATTTATTTTTAAATGCCTTTGAAGCTTGAGATTTAAAATCTTCTTAGCATATAATTCCAATTTCTGTGGTCTATAGAGCGAAATTTCACTGGACACTAAAGCTTTGACTTTAAACATTTTGTTTTTTGAGTAGTATATTTATATATACAATTTAGAACATTCTTCTCATCATCAGCAGCATTTCAATAATGATTATTGATCATTGCTGGTAGGCATTGATTGGCAGTATCACCATTAGCTATATGGTTGCAGAAGTTTATAGTTGTATGATCAGACCTTTAGTATCTTCATTCACCAGTCACAGAAAGTTAAAAAGGATAAAGTGATTATGTTGCTAAATATAAGCTGATGATGAAGGAAGTGTGTGCCTAGACACTGCGCTTATCTTAACATTCTCTATGCAGTTTGTTTTAATTTTATGAAATGCTTCCTATATATATTTGTGGCTTTTATTTATCTTTTATCTTTGAGATGACTTGAGGGATAAAGGACATATTGGCTTAGAAGTGATATGCTGTACCCTGTAATTATCTGCAGTACCACACAAAGAAAGAAACAAACCCCAAACTTAATGTTAATCAATTTCAAGAATGGGTTCAGATGACTTTAAAGTAAAACTATAAAAGGCTCATTCTTTCTTCTGGAAAGTTTTATTTGCATTGCTTCTAGTATCATAATTAGGGTAATACAGGTATTCAAACTGGCATCAATTCTTTTTTTCTAGAAAATGCAAACAACTATAACAGCATAAATGGTGAATGGAGCAGTTATGATCTTGTGGAAGTAATATAATGTCATTATTTGTTACATTCAAATATTGGAAACATTTGAATCATCTTTTTGATTTTGAGTGTGTATGCCTACAATTTGGGTATGTGAATTAGATAAAAACTTAAGTATTTGAAAAGGAACAGCTATCAAGGATGGAGAAATAGAAGTCTAAGTATGGATCTATGAAATTTCACCAAATAAAGAAGTTTGGATGAAATATTAGGAAGCTATGAGTTGCTGTAGACAATGGGCTCATCTGCCAAAGGAGGCGGAGGAAGCGTCGTTACCTGCTTCATTTCCATCTGGGTTGCCTGAAGCACAGAATAATACATTTGCAGGGAACATACTGGAACTATTCTGTTTTAGGAGGTGATATATCCTAATAAGAATGTAGTTCTCTCTGGGAATAGAAGCAAAGAAAGATCTGGAAAGTTTATGACAGGATGTTAAATTAATAGCTCCCTAATTATGGGTAATATATTAGGTAAAATAGAGCTACTACTCATGCTCTTGCCTGGCTCTGTGTGATAAGCAGCTTGGGGTGGAGAAAGAATTTAGCACACCTAAATTTACAGAATAAGTTAATAGTTCCTTGAAGTATTCTACTAAAGAAAGAAAAGAATGTTATGTTCTCTTTAAAGTCAAATAAATATGAAATATTCTTCAATCCAAAGCTGAAGATAAATGTGCGAAGTGTGGATTTCTCTAGGGTAGTCCTTCACTTCTGCCAGAGGACAAAATCTCTCAGATGCTCCTGTTACCCCTCACTCCAGTGTCCTTTACATGCTTCGAGGAAGAATGGAATAGAAATTGATACAACCTTTAGAGCTATATCTGGGAGGCTATTTCTGTGTGCTAAATCTTTATTTTAAATTTGATCTCGTTTGATGTTTACTAGGATTGCAAATCAAAGCTTAGTTTTGTACACCTAAGCTCTTCCAGCCATCTCCCTAATCAGTGCTATAATCAATATGCAGATGGAGTAGATGATTAATAATTGAAGTCACAATTTAGAAGTGATTATCTGTGTTTCTGTTTGAAGAATGATTTTTGAATTTTCCAGATACTCTAAAGGTTTTAAAATTCTCAAAATAAATTTGAGTTTGAATGTCTCAGATGTTTGGTTCTCAGCAAGTATTGGATGAGGTTCTGGACTGTCATGATTCAGCGCCCAGGTGCACATTAGGCAGTCAAGGCTGATGGGTTAATCTAGTTTTGGGCAGACAGGCTAGTAAAATAAAAAACAAGTCAAGTCAGCCCACCAAGTCTTCTGTCAAAAAAAAAAAAAAGTTTAGAGAATTAGGAGGCAGGGAAAACTAGTCAGGAGATATATGTGGATGTGTACGCATACTTATAATGCACCCTTAATACTAAGGCACTCTTCTTTTTCTCACATCACCATTCTGTACACCATGGAGCTACAGACCATTTGCAAAAGTTCTATCTTTATGTCATTATCAGTTTTCAAACAAATCCTTTTATTTTTCTGCCTTTGAGCTAAGTTTTAGTCTGTATACTTCAGTATTTTGGTAGAAAGGCATCATCTGTCACAACCTATGTCAAATTTTACAAGAGCTTTCCCAATGAATTAAAATATGGCATCTCTTCCTGTCAAAATCTGGGAGAAGAGAAGATGTATTATTTTTGCCTGTGAAAACAAGATTTGCAGTGCCTTCTGATGAAATATTTTTTATCCTTCTAGGAAAGGTTTTATGGATTTGGCTTCTCTTTTCTGCCCTGTGTGATACATATATATGTCCCACTGCTCTGAGGTCAGAAAATCAACATAGAAAAAGTGCTGATACTTTCTGAACCTTATCTGGAAGCTTGTTGCATTTATGTTATATTTGAACTTACGTATTTTGTTTAGAAAGTCATAACATTTTATTGTCTTTTCTCTGTGAGAAGCTTTTTTACTTCTTTGTGAATGGCAGCGGATAAACATCCCATCCAACCAAGAGTGAAATCTTTGAAATTCTAAAATATAGATTATGATTTTTCCCAAGTCAGTGTTATATCCTAATGTGGCCTCATAAAACTAGAAACAAAGGAGACTTTTCTCTTGATGTGTCCTGCGTGATCTGGTTACAGTCTTGGTAGCTTTGGTATAAATAAATGATCCTTGACTCGATTTTTTTTTCTTATTGCATATGAATAGAATGGATGCAAAATGTTCATGTGCTTCCAGCCCTAAAAGGATCAGTTTCAGCAAACAGAAAACAATTATGATCAAAAATAGGAATGATAATGAGTGAATGTTTCTGTACACTCTACTATAATGTCCAGAAAGCCACAGCAAAGTGAGTTGCACTGATTAGAAAGGCAGCCCAGCTCTGAGAGGAAGTGAATAATAAATATATATATACGAATAATAAAAATATATAACAATTGGATGAAAGAGGAAGTTAATATAAATCAAAAACTGGAAATTGCAGAGAACTGATAAGAAAAGGACAGAAGGTGACATTTATAGTTAGCAGAATTAAGAAAAATAAGAGGATTAAATACACAAAGAGCAAGATAAATTCTGACAATTTTATCAGTCTGTTGCTGGATGGAAATAGTAGAATTGATCACGAGAATGCGGAAAAGACGGCCGTGTTCAATAAATATTTGTATTTGGGGAAGAGGAGAAGGAAACTGGATGATGTAATATGCTTTCCTTTCCAAGAGTAATTAAGGAGATTAAGTAACAGCTACTAAACTAGACATTCTTAAATCAGCAGGCCCCAGTAACTTCCTTATTACAATCTGTCAGAACTACTTTCTTCAACAGTTTGACACTAGGCCCTTTTTTTCCAGTCACTTGACACTTTTTCATCTTTTCATGCACTGTTGCAGATATTGAGTAACCACTCAGCAGTTCTGTAGACCTTGTACATAACCCATTTAAATCTTCAATTAGTAATACAACATCATCCCTTGATATGTTTAGCACATCTCATAGTGAACTGTAAAATTCAACTTTCTCTTCATCCATCTTACTTTCTTTGAGTTATAAAACTGCACAATAGCAGTCCTTGCATGCAGAAAAATGTGCAGCAGTAATTCTTTTCATTTTTTGAATTTTATTGTACTGATGTTGTTGATACTTCTGTTAAGAATGTCAAAGAATCAAAAGGAAATAGAAGTAGATATTTATTGTTGTCTGTCTGTCTTTTCATTCTTTTAAGAGTTCCTTTTATTCTTCATTGTAGTAATGAGTGTTTTTAGACATTTTATTCAAGCTGTTAATGTTCCAGGGTCGAATGTAGGATACACTGCTGAGTGAATGAAGCTCAGGGTATCAATCTTGCTGCTGCTGTGGTTGAGATCCTTAACAATCTCTATACTTTATATAACTTTTGCTTCAACTTTAAACTATATGATGAACACTTCTTTCTCCTAAGCATGTTATTGATAATTTATTTTAATTAAGATATTTAGTATAATATTACTCAGAAAAGTTGGAGATAAGTTGTATTTCTTACTGCTATGGAGCCTGCTTAAGATCCTTTCTGGCAAATGCTAACCATTGGAAAACCCTCCTTTGTGTCAGATTTTTTTCATGATCACATCCCAAAATGGCCTGTGAAGCCTTGGCTGACGTGTCATAACAGCCTTTCAATAGCAGATGGGAGAGCACATGGTTGCTAGGTACTTGCAAAATACTGCAATAAATTCCTTAAGGGAACTGTATTTGGTCTTTGATACTATCAAGACAGTACTCAACACAAATCTGTAAATAACTGGCAACATGATTACAAGGTTTTCTAGAAACAGAAAGTGAAGAGCAGAAGGGAAAAGGTGAAAATAATCTCTTACTCTGTACGGTCAAGTTGAGAAGATGGTCATACACAACTGTCTTGTGTATCTCTGGCGCAACCCTATGTTGGACTCACCAAAACATTAGTTCTGGAAGCTTGTCCTTTCTTTTCATATCCCGAGTATAAATATACTCTTATAAATCTTTCAGATGATTGAATTTATTGTTCTTCACTTTTGCCTTCCTCTGACTTCTTCCTTCTTCATCCCTGTTTTTCTTAATCATGATTTATTCCAGAAAGAAATTTTGGCCTTTACTTCCAGTAGGACTCAGACTGCTGTTTAAATATCCATGTGCCTTATATATGATATCTTATCTGCTGAGGTGATAAAAAGGAATCAGATGATGATGTCTGTAATACATACCTGAACTTTAAACTGAGAGATATGATACTTTTCAGGCTGGGCTGAGAAATACTGAATACCAAACCATACATTGACATACTTAGGATTAATTTGTGTACCACATACATGACTTATATTGAGACATTATAGTGGTCTATCACTTTAGATTGATAAGTTTAGAGGGGCAGAGGAAGAGAAATTATCCACAAACTTCTACAAGAGCCTCTAATTATCAATGGGGCTGAAATGGCATATTTTTAATAGGCTGTAATGACTGGCCGTTCTCACACCTGTTCATTTACTCAGACTTGAACCTGTCACCAAGGGTAACGTGTTACTTGGGTGATATGTTACTTACTTTTATATGTATATGTGTATATATAAAATATGCACATTTTTATGTATGTGTGTGTGTATGTATATTATAAAGAACAGAAAATTAGTAATAAGATCATCTTCAGCTTAACAGGATAAAAGATAAGAAAATCCTGGAGCTGGAACTTGGGCTTAGACAAATTAATTTTATAAACAATATGCAGGATGGGTAATTAGCCATTTGAAAAATGTATTTTTATATATTAAAAGAAATAATGCAAAAGGAGTACTTTAATTCAAAGAAATTAACTTTGGCATGTGTTAAGGTGGTGGTCAGATGACATGACGTTCATGTCCAGCCTTGTCTGTGACTGTATCTCCACATCTCTATTTCCTTTAGAGTTTGAATGATTCTATCTACTAGCTTACATTCTGGCAAGCAAGACGAATCTGTTCAAAAGAGACAAGTGTCTTTCATGTTTTTCTGCATCATGAATTTTTAAAAGATTTTCATCAACTTCAACTAGGTGTAGGTGTGTATGAAGCAGAACAAAGTATGTGTTCTCATTTATGCTGGCAATGTGTGAATATTAGGACTTCAGTCAGGTGTATTCAAATAAGAGTGGCAGCTTGTTCCGCATCTGATCAAATATCTGCTCTTTTCATCTCTGTTTGGATGAATTGCTCCCCCTCCCTATCCTGTTTTTCAATCTGTCACATTAAAAAGTCTCTCTAAATGATTTTTCCTTTCTTCCTGGAAACTAGATCTACATTATTGGTGGGATGAGATGAACAGATTTGCATTGATCCTTTTCTAAAGTAATAATAAGACCAGGAATTCTGGAAGTGTTTAGTGGCCGAATGAAAAAAAATGCAAGGATAAATATATCCAGATTTGTTAACATAAACATCTCTTCTATATTTACTCACTCTTTTAGGGAAGAATGGAGAAGGATTTTTTGGTTTTGTTTGCACTGCAGATCTGTTGTGCAAATGAGATCTGTCATGCTCTCCATATTACTTTTTTGTACATGATACTCACTGTTGCAGAAAGCTTGTTAGCAGAAGGGCAAAAGACACACGTTCAGTAATACTAGCTATGTTCTAAATTAGAAGTGTGCAGTGAGAATTACCAGTAGTTTTATTCATGATGTAAACTTTATTTTAAATATTCAGTGGCTTCTAGGGAGAAGATAGCATGTGCTACAGAGCTCATCTTTATCACACGACATTACAGAGTTCGTGTTGAAGAGGTATTATACATCATATATGTATACAGTATCACAAGTGCTTAAAAGATGTTCAGTTGCATCATTCAGATTCAAGTTGTAAGATTATGCAGTTAAGAGTATTGTTACTTTGAATGGAATTTGTATTCTTGTATCAGACACTTTATCTGGTACCTATTGTTACTTTGAATGGAATTTGTATTCTTGTATCAGACACTTTATCTGGTACCATTCAGATAACTTTCAAAAGTGTGTTAAGAAATGCAGCTGACATTTATTGCATGTTTGTTCATTTATCTTTTGATATTTTAGAGTGAAGGGATGGCCTAAAGCTTTTTTTTTTTTGGTGGTGGTCTGTGGTCCTAAGAAGATGAGTTTCAGATTTCAATTCTGGTTGGAGTTTTCATTTACCCTATTTTGTAGACATGAATATTTCAACATAATGTGTAATATGTTGTGGTAACCTGGTCAGAAGGTGTTGAAGTTATTCATAACTGGCAACCTGTCTTTTTTACCAATATGGGATTGAAACATTGAAAAGTATTGTTACTAGCCAAGGGAACATGAGAGCTTACTGTCAGCAGGGATTCAGAGGGACTAACTGTAGACAGATGGCTTTAATCAAAAGAGCTTATCCTATGCCCTTCCAAAGGCTTTCCTCTGCATGCTAAGGTTGCCTCAGTCTTGCTTTAGCTTCAGTTATTCATTTATTAAAACACCATCCATGTACTGGTAACCGTGTGGGTTGCTGAACCTGTACTGGTGGTATCCAAAGAGCTGTGCATCATCTCTTACACCTGAACTATGAAAGTTTAGAAGATTCACTCCATTTAACTTAAATTGCCTGGTCAGGGAGTGGGATCAGGGCTAGTGCTTTCTTGTCCCTCTTTCCATGTCCATATTGCTCTCAAGTGCAAGCCAATAAGTGACACTTACCAAGGTGTGCAGGCTGAACTCGAACACTGGTAAATCCTTTCTGCTCTGGTGGTAGATGGTGTTGAGACATTTCTAATGAAGTCCTATGATAAAGGATGGTGCTCCGGCCAAATGGACTACAAGGAGATGACCAGACCCAGAGTGATGTGTGTGCAGTCTGCAGGCACTGTATTTATGCACTTAGATATGTGTTGAGCTTTCACAGGCATCTAAAGATGGTATTTGAATGCAGGATTGAGTCTGTATACTGAGATACAAGATAAATTTAGATTTAGTTGTAAATTCAACAGTCTGTGAGGGTATAACACACATATGTATAAGTGTTAGAACAGGAAAAAAAAACAAAAACAAAAAAAGACTAAAATTGATCTTTTTCCTCTTTAGGAAGCACTATAATGGAAAAAAAATAACGCATTCAGACAACCGTTAAAGAGGTCATTGGGGCACGTAGGCACATTCATTTTGGAGGCAGGGAAGAGCTAACCGGGACAGATTAGACTTGCTCAATGGACTTTGTCTGACTTGATGCTGTGCCATCACGTCCACATTTGTAAGCTACAGTCTGGTGCAGTATGGCCAGTTCTGCCAGCTCTTGGGGACTCATGGAGAGGGTACTTTTTCCCCTGCTTAGCTCTGTGTTCTTATTCCTGAATTGCCTTGAATAACCCTAGAGACTTAGGAAGGAGCTGATTGTGGCACCAACTTATACGGGCTTTTGATGAGCTGCGATTTGGCAGGAGAAATATCTGGGGAGGGTTTGAAAGCACTGTACAAATCTACAGCTGTAATTTTCCATCATATTCACAGTGCTGGCCACGCATGTGGATTTTAACAGCAAAGCACAAATTGAATATTATTGAATAATCCTGGTATTGACCCTTATAGTATTTTTATAGAAATAGCTTTACTTTTAAGAATCATCCTCTGAGAAGAAAGCATATTTAAAACTTGGTAAAAAAAAACATAAATTAGTTATTTGAAATAACCACAAAAGAGGTGCTATGTAATTCTTGTAATTCATCACTTGCAACCTCCATGGCACAAAGAAAGAAGATCTGTACCGGGAAGTGAGGGAGTCTCTGTACTAAACTAACTTTGTATTTTCTGAAATTAAAATTCTGAAATTTCTGAATTTCTGAAAACCTGAACTCTGTGCAAATAAACGTAGTAGAAACTCTATATTAATGTTGCCTAGTATGGATATCTTTAATTGTAACTACAGAATGTAAATAGGATTGGCAGGATTTTACTGTATTATAAACATTTCATCTGGCTATTTTTGTTTTTCACTTTTTTTTTCCGGCTAACTTTAACTGTGTTAAGCTTTGGATTGAAACTCAGTGTGCTGGGTTTCTGCCTCAGCCTCTATTTTTAGAGAAAACGTTAGTCAAACCAGTTCCAATATTTCAGATAATGAAGTTAAATGTCTTTACTTTGTGTTTATTGGAAGATTTCTCATCTATAAAAGTTCCTGTTCCTCCTAACATGAGCTTGGGTATTAGCACAGTTATAACTACAGTGGGAATTTTTGCTCCTCCCTCATGTGACTGCAATGGGGAATTCCCACTGCTGAGCAGGGTGGGCTCAGGTCTGGCTTGGGAGCTCTTTGCACCAGTTCCCTGCGCCCCGTAGGCCTCCCTGCTGCTCAGTGTGAGCGTCGTGGGCCGCCTTCTCTTCTGCAATGCGTGGCGCTCTGCGAGTCATGTTTCGGCAGCTTTAGTCAGGGAAGGTGTCTTAGTACTGTGAGTTGCAGAGGTGCGAGGAAAGGTTTTGCTGCAGGGTGCTTGTTCGTGAAAGTAGAAGTGATGTGTGAGAATGGGGTTCAGCAGAAACCTGGCAGATCCCAGGATTGGTCTTTGACAGAGTAGCCCTTCCTTGGGCCCCTACTAGTGTCCTGCCTGGTGGGTTAGTGGGAAGGTCCAGGAGCCGGAAGGATCTGTTTGCAGGCCTGGCAGCCTGGCCTGTATGTGGGCCGTTTGTGGCAGCCCAGCAGGGCACCCCGGAGGAAACTGGAGCTGCTGGGGCAACATTTGGTCACGCGCTGCAGCCCTCATGCTCCCTTCCTTGCCTTGCCTTGCTCTCAGTTGCCCCAAAACAAGTCACTTCTGTGCTAGGCTGTGTCCACATCACTTAATGTGCCAGGCAGAAGGCTTGTGCTGAGGGCCTGGTACCTACACCTACATTGCGTGTTTGAGGGGTTTTGCTTTGGGTTATTCTTGTTTCAACTCATTGACTGAAAGTCTCCTAGCAGTTGGAGTGCAGTAGGTGTTCTTGGAAAGTGTTTTCTGGTTTACTTTCACCTCAGGAGTACTGAGTGCCATGACCTCTCTGTGGTACACACAAAAGCACTAACAAAAGGACATTCATTTCAAAAGGAAACTATAGATCTGAATAGAAAAACTAATATACATTTACTCATCCTCCATTCCAGAAATGTCTTCAATGCAGAATTTGCAAAAAGTTACAAACAACTGTAAAGAGGGCCTTATAACAGAGAAAATTTGACAACCTCTTCATACTTTTTTT
>JAUBNY010000477.1:9279921-9312199 GCA_032275445.1 Crypturellus soui
AGATGTCAAAATGAGACATGCTTGCACCTGCTGTGGCTGCCGAAGACGCTAATCACTTTTGCCTCTTGTGGAGTTGCAAGATTTCTTAAGGGCCCCTTGCAGCTTGGTGCTCTGATCCTCTTATCTGCTCACCTTACTTCATGCAGCAGCTCAACTTTATGCTCCACAGAGGCTGCATTTCTAAGACTCTGCAGATGAAGATTGTCCTGCCGCTTCTACACATGGAGAAAACGAGGCCCAGTGAAAGCAAGTCCAACATATAGAAACATGTTACCGAGAAGTTTGCTCAAGGCCTCTTTTGCCCATAGCTGTTTTCTGAGGTGACTTCTATGGGAATAGAGGTTGTAGCCCCAGACCAGTGCAGGCAACCATCTGACTGTGCAGTGCGTGCGCTTCAGGGTAGGAAAGTGAGTGTCTTCCCTGTTTGTTTTAATTCCTGCAAACATGGTGGATTTTGTGAGTGAAGGCTGGCCCTGATTGAGGGCTGTGCCCTCATGATTAAAGGCAGCCTTAAAGAAGCTTCAAATAGCTGAAGGAAGCCTGCTGAGAAGGGCTAATAAGTGAACAAATGAGTCTGCATTACAGGCCTTGCCTGGGGGCCCAATACCACCACCCTTGGTATCAAACAACTTAAAAAAAGAAAGGAACAACAAACCAAAACACTGCTGTGTCAGGCTGTGAAGTACCATTATTTTGAGCACTTTGAAGTGGAAAGTCACCGAAGGAAAAAAAGTAATTGTCTGAGAAGGCTGGAGGAGATCTGGAGCAAATGTTGCGCAGAGTAGCTGAAGTTGCTGTACCTGAGAGCAGGGAGCTGGCCAAGAGCCAGTCCCTCCAGCTGGCCCTCAGCCAGCATTCCCTTCTGGTGTGATTCAAACAGTGTGAGTGGACATAGACTGCACCACCCCTGTATGGATTAGTCCCAGAGGGACGCAGAGTACTGATTAGGTGTGAATTAACTAATTTAGTTTTGGAAAGCTTTCACTACAATATTTATGAATGTGTGTGTGCGTAGACATCCACAGGATTTAGACAGCTGCTTATGTGACTGTGCAGTTCCCTTTTCCATAGTTATTTTTTCATACAGTAGGTGGGACAGTCTCAAAAGGTAAATCATACTTTCAACAACCTTCTCAAAGACTTGGCATAGTCTTGTTTCTTATTATAATTCACTTACCACAGAAGGGATGAATTGGAAAACTCATTTCCAAACATATTGACATTTCAAGCCTTTTTCATCCATGTTATTTACAGTTTCTTGCCTTGCTGAGTTTTATTGAAACTCTTATTTTGCTCTTTTGTTGAGCATCTGAAAACCACTGGGCTGAAAAATATGCTATCTTTGCTCTCTGTAATTAGCTCTTAAAAGATTCCACTTCCCACTGAAATATTTTTACATATAGAAAAGAAATTTATTAAAAGCTTGATAGAAGCTTCATAAGTACATTCCTATTTTAAAAACCAGGGAGAGATTATGTTATAAGAGCATTGAGGTCTAACTTCCCTCTTAAAAGCATAAGATTTATAAAGAGTACCTGTAATCTGTTCATTGGACACAGTTTTTCATGACTGATGCAACTGGCTGTCAGGGCTCATTTTGCTGTTCCCTGAGGACACTGGTGCAGATCTCCCAGCCCAACTGCCCTAGGCCTGGGCTAGGCTGCTGTGGGAGGATTTTTTCCCCTATAGAGGAACGGTACCATGGTAGGAAGTTACTGTCATGACTGTTAAGCCATTTCTCTTCCTGCTCCTTACTGTTGCTTGAAAACAATAAAATCAACATGTTTCAGGTTGATTCTATTCCTACTAGCAATCAGCATGAGATATGTAGCTACAGGGCTGGCAAGAAGCTTGGCAATTACCAAATTCAGACCCTTATTTGGTCACTTCTGACAATATTATTTTGCCTAAAATGGTAGACCTGCATTTCAAAACTCCCTATATTTCACTTTTTTTAACTAGTGAAAAGCTACTTCAGAACTCACTTTTGGACACACTTTCTAGTTTTTAATATGTAAATACATGCGTTCCTTACACCCATGTATTTCTATCACTTAACAGAGAAGACGGATGATCTCACATTTATCAGGTCAGTCTGTCTTTGACCTGCTGCTGCTCCATCTGTCTCTAACTACTTACATGATATGGAGGGATTAATGGTCTGAGCTCGCGTGGCAGATACTGTGCTAGTGCCAGGTTAAAGCTGCCTCTGTCAGACCTGTCTGCCCTGGATACCCAGCTCGGCCCTGAATCAGTCCAGGTTCAGTGGCCTCCATGGATGGTCTAAACTTGACCTAGGGACGCTGACTCCATATTGCCTGGTATCTGAAATATGTCTCAAATCTTCAGTAATAAATATTTAATGGAAGGCTGGAAAGAATGGTTCATTTGATGGACTTGAAGTACATATGTTACCTTGTTCTTGCCATGTTCCACTTTGAATTTAGCTCATTCAGAGTATGCTGAATATTGCTTCCATCTTAGGGCTAGACTAAGAGCTGTGGGTCTCAGTCTACTTTCTAACAAACAGCTCTATGTGTTTACAAAACCACCACTACCTTATGCACCATCATTAAAAATTTTGGTAAGGAAGCCAGTGGATAAACAGACTGCAAATACCTCTCTAAGCCTCTTGGAATTCCTTCTAGTTGAGGCCTGACACTGCCTCTGAAAAGTATGTTGGCTCTGTCAGTATTATATATGGGAAAAGATTTTCTCTTGGAAACCGAAAATAAATTAACTCGGAAAATAATGTAAGCATGCTGGTAAAACTTGCAGCTCAACAGAAACAGCCAAAGAATTAAATATAACTTTCTTGAGATTACCCCTAAACCAAGTAAAAATAAACCACAGCATTAAAAAAAAGCAATTTGATCTAACTGTGGTTTAAATGATTTCCTATTAATTTAAGAATGCTCTGATTAAGAACAATTTCAATCAAGCCATTTGATTAAAATTTCAGGCAGTTTTTATGCAGTACCATGTTTTTAGTATATGTCTGTGTTTCCTCTTCTGAGCTTCTATCTGCAAAACATTATACTGAATGGAGATAAATGATAAGCCCCTGTGTTTTCTGAGAGATTTTAGCATTTTGTAGTGTCTGCAATCACAAATTGCAGTAAAAAACTAACACTTGTGCAGACTGAAGTTAACACCAAAGTGGTGGACTGTGCTATTCTAAAGGAAAATCTGCTTTAAAATGCTATTGAAAAGCCATCAGGTATGAGGAGTCTGACGAGTTGTATATAGGGCTGCGATCCAGCATTGGCTGAATTTGCATAGAAGGGGTTTGCACGGACGTGCTAGGCCCTTGGGCCTCCTTTAGGAGCATGGACCTGAGGTGGAGAGCTCGGGCTGGGTGCCAAGTTACGAGTCAAGTTTGGATTTTAACTGAGAGCTCCCAGGCTTCTTATTTATTATCTGCGCTGTAGCAATGCCAAGAGCATTGCCAGCCTCATACTGGACCCAATATTGCTTGTCAATATGCAGGCATATAATAAAACAAATTGATGTATGCTGGTGAAAGCTTTAGCAAAGGTCTCTTGCATCTGGCAATGCAATTGGAAAAGTATCCACAGAAATATTGTGTGTGTGTTTGAGGACTAGCTTGTTCAAGTCCTCTGTGAAAGCCTGCCATCAAAATAACCATCCTAACTCATGCTCTTGAATGTACAGGACTGTTTTGTTTTGTTTGGGAACATTTTAATCAGTGAAAAATGTTGGTAATAAAATTGAAAACTTCCCATGTGGAAGTATGTCATGATCTATTAGCAGCTGGTAGTCCAGGATGTTTTCTCCAGGCTAGGCTAAAATAGTAGAAGTTATAGCTGTACAGGTAGAGTTTGCTTTAACTTTTTGTGTGTGTGTGTCTTGCTTTTCTCTGATTTTGAAAACAAATTCTCTTTCAATATTTTTCCTTTTCTTATTATACTTCATAATCATTTTCTTTAACAAAAAGAAATATAATTTTTCTGAGTGAGTAGTAGCCTTTTACTCTTGTAGACCCCTGAATTACAGCACAGTGTGATCCAATCAGCCAGCTAGCAGGGGTTTTCAAGCAGCATCTCTCTACTTGCTGTCACGTAGAACAATTTTCACTTTAACACATTAGGGAAACTGTGGATAATTTAAACATAGCTGAGATGATTCTCCAGATTTCTATTATAATTCTTGGTAGATGCAGTGGTATTCTGATTAATCTAGTGGCCTGGTATGAAGAAGGTTGAAGTTCAATCCTTAAATTTGCCACATTTTAATTAACTAATGGCTGCTCATTAGTTCTCTTATCTTTGTATGCTGACTGTTTCTAAAACACAGACATTTCCTTGCTGTGTCTCTAAACTTCCACAGCAGAAAAAGATCCTCACCTAAAATATTTTTTAGGGTACTAATGTGTAAATTCAATAATAACAATAAATAAATAAATAAATATTGAGCTACTATTTTGGTTGGTATGGGACAAAAGGAAAGATGTACATGCAAGATTATTATGTTTGATTATTAAGTTTGGGATCCTACCTCTGGGTATTTTATTAGAGGGGAAAAAAAAACACATTTGTGGCATCAAGGTTAAGCTTTGACTGGTGCTAGTCAACTTCTTTATGTATTTTCTAATTGATTTTATGGGAACAAAATTTAATCTGCTTCTACTGAGTTTGCTTTATATTTTAGCATTTGGCTTTTCATATTCCTGTTTTACCAGCTTAATCTCTAACCTGAAGTATCTTTTTTTTTTTAAGATCTTAAGGACTGAAGACCGTATTATTGTAACCCATTTGATCTGAAGCATAAGTCTTTTTTCAGCTTCTATAAATGTCTAAGCAACTAGTCTCTTTATGCTCAAGACTGATACAGCAAACAGTAAAATTATGAGCTGCTGATTTTTGATGTTTTTAGCTGCCTTATTACAATAGGAAAGTGCTTCCTTTCTGCTTTTGCAGGCCACATCTTTTTCCCAGTTTATTGACCTTTAAAGGTACTTGTTTTACCACCTATTTTTCCCACCTGCTTTTATGCAAATACTATGTTGGTGGACTGTTCAATACCATTACAAAGAATCTGAATGCAAGTTGTCCCATTACTAGTTTTAGTGGGAATAAACAATTTTTATACAGCTGCATATTAAATCAATAAGCTGAACTGTGGAGTCGAATTATAGCTCGATGCCATTATTCTGACAGACATCTGACAAACCTTCATTGCTACCTTTGTGCTGGGAAGGGTGGCTTGTAAATGATGATTAAATATCATCATAGATTAAATATATAATTCATGATATCAAATATAATATTGTTCAGTAGGAGGATGGGAATGTTTTTGTTTGCTATGCCTGGGGTTTCCCTTGTGCAGCAGTTGGATTTCACTGCTGCTTCTCTCAAGAATGCTGAAAAGTAGACAGTAATTTAGAAATATCCCACTGCATCCTGGTGAAATAGATCTGAGCCAATAGTGCTGCTGCCAGGACTGGTCACTTTAGACTGCACTTATGACATTATTATTTTTGTTCCATGCCTCTTCCTTCTGCACAGTGGGTAGTGATCACTCTCTCTATTAATAATAATACTGCGCTTTACAATTTAGATCTGTGGATTGTAGTTCAGGTGTGCATGGACACTCATGTGCACCTGAGCATGTGGGCACACTGGGCAGTGGTAGATTTTGATAGAGATTTTGGCCATTGTATTGTTTTTTAAGGACATTCTTTCCCCTTTGTAAAATCGTTAGGCTGAAGATCGTAGCTTTCCATGATTTTATAGTTTGTTCAGTCAGGATTTCTCACCTTTTTATTTGAGGAAATAATTGCATTTTCTTTATAGGAGTACCTCCTCACAACATTTGTAGCATCATTTCTCTCATTTGTACCAGTGTTAGTCAAAAGTGATTCCACTGTACTCAAGTACTCCTTTTACTGTAAAATAAAAGTAAGATTAGCAACTTTGTTTTAATTGTGTCAAAATAAAATTTATGTTTTTTTACTGTGTATGGATGAGTATGTGTAGTTGAAGATTTTCGTATCTGAGTTATGTGGTCTCATACTTGTTGCATCTGCTTAATCATGGTGGCTCCGTCTCAAAATCTTTTGTGGTTTTCATGGGTAAATGAAATGTAGAAGAATTAATCATATGCAAAAATATTAGGAATTGTATGCTGGCGAAAGCAAGCACATGGAGAATATCATGCTCCATCTAAAATGAGCATGATATGTTGGACAGGTTAGTGTGTGTGTGTGTGTGTGTGCTAATGTCACTAATACTCGGGCACCATTAGAGGTGATAGCAAATCTCCTAGATGCTCTGAAGCAGATTGAAAGATAGAGTGTAAATTGGGGAACTTCTATGCAACTTCTCATTCCATTAGCTTCTGCTAGTGCTTATGTACTCTGTAGTAATGCCTAAGAGAGTCAAAGACTATTTAATTTATACACATTGGAGCTGAATGAGTAATAATCATTTTAGCAGTATAAAAATATTCTGATGTTAGGAGTTATTGGGAAAATAATAAAAAAAAATTGTTGTATATCTACAGGCGTATGTACATTTTCAGGAACATATGGTATCATTTTCCAATCTGAAGAAAAAAAGAAATAAGAAGGTTATGGAGGAGTGTGAAAAAAAAGAGTGATCAAAGATGTTAAATGATTTCTGTTTGAGGATTGATTAAATCAGCTAGCAGTATGCCTCAGGCTGGGAAAGAAATGATTGAGAGGCTATGATGAAGGTCTGTAAAATCCTGAGCAGTTGGGAATAATTGTTCTGTCTCTTTCAATAGAGTAACCTATTATTATCAGTTAAAACTAGTAGTTAATAGCCTTCAAAACAAACAGAGAAAGATAGTCAACAATTCTGTGTTACGTGAAAAGGTAATTACTTGCCCCTGGATAAATATGACACACACTTAAAAAGTGACTGGGCAGATTACTGGAAGAAAAAGCTATTAAGGTCTATTTAGTACAAGGACACCCCTTCTACCTTGGGAAATACTTGAGCTAGAGATCTCCATAACTGAAAAGTATTCTGGAGAAGAATCATACAATGGCTGGCCTACGGCTTGTGCAGCTATTCCTCGGCACCTTTTCCTTTAGGCACGTTTGTCTATTTGTTCAGTTGGTAAATAAGCTGTGTCTGTGTTTCTCTTCCAAATGGAAGGGTGGAAATAAATAACAGCAAAGTGCATTTGTGTATACAGGAACCAAAATGATATAAATCTGTTTTCCTTTGTGTTTTATTTCTGCAGTGCATTGCTGACAATATACATAGATATCTATAATAGTAATCTCAACTGAGCAAAGTATCTGTGACTTATCCTTTGCTAATATGAATCGGATCACTTTCTGCATGTATATATTTTACAGGAAACTGAGTGGAGTGCTGCAGAAAAATGAAAATATATATCATTTTCTTAAGCGGTCGCTGTTCAAGTAACTTAGGTTAATATTGTATATAGCTAAAATGTCAATTTTCATTTTTCTTTAATTTCTACTCAAATTCTGGGAGCAACTGAGAAACCTATTCTTGTGTTGAATAATATCTCTACTTTCCTTTGTCATAGATAGTATGAGAACTGTAACTTGAAATTTATCCTAGAGCTTATTAGTCTTTGCTGTCATCCTTCTTTCTCAGCAGATATTAAAGTGGGAACACTGTTATTCAGTATCATCACAGGAAGAACGTTGATACTCAACACAAGAAGCTTTCTTGTTAGGCTGGAGACCTCCTTTATGGCAACCAAAGGCAGAGTGTCAGAGAGACATAATCCTCAGCATCGCCCAGTCCCTGGGAAAATGCTCCACATTCCACAGCAGGAAGGTGGCAACCTCTGGTAAGGGAGACATGTCCTGAGTCAGGAAGATATATATGGCTTTAGAGATACAGGTTTACTCGTCTGCTTTTAATTATTGTATTATTATACTGAGCACTGACTGATTTGGATTCAGCTGAAGCTGCAGGAGAGCTTTAGGTAGGCAAAGTGCAACTTAGTCCCTTGTCTGTTCACAAGGCAGCTCTGGATCTTTAAAGAGTGCAAGTACTCAGGGTTTTGGTTTAACATCTCACCTGGATATTTAATTTACCATTAACCACATGCTTTGTCTAATGTCTAAACATAATTAATTAGTGTGATGAATAATGTGGTGGGTTTTTGCCTTTTTTAAGGGATGAGGGCTTGATGAATATGTAGGTTACTTATTCAAATGAACTAAGAAAAAGGTCTCTTACACAATAGATAGATAAGCATCTTGAGGCAGAAGAGATTTGACTATATTCTCTAGGATGTGCCTGTCCTTAAAACAGTGAGTTTTTTTGTCTACTTACGAACTAAGGATAGTAGCTGATGGTTTCACCATGCTTGTATCTTTGAAGCCAGCATTAATCTGTTCTGATTAATTTGCCCGAACTCAGTGATTGCCACTAAAATCTGCTCTCTTTCTCAGAGGAGTGGGGGGAACGACAACATTTTTGCAAGAAATCATTTTCAGATAAACTGAAAACAAATGCACTCTGTCATGATATTTCATAATGTTTCACCAGGGAAAACATAGTGGCCTTTCAAGTTTCTCAACCAAGTGAAAGGTGTTGTGAACTTTTAGTAAATTAAAATAACCAGTGAATATTTTAATTTATTTTGTAAGCATAGAGTAAGAGTGCAGGCTGCCAAGGATCTGTTACTTCATGGGTCTATTTTTGGTATGTCTTCACATTTCACTGGAAGGGTCCATTTGAAAAAAGATCATTACGCAGTGGCCCTGGTTGAAGCACAACTAAAATGACAGACAGAACTCAGGGAAGACAAAGGCCAGCTAAGATGAGGCTGCAGATGCTCTGCAGTGACAGCCTTGTGTCTGATGGAAAAAGTGGTTATTATGAAGTGGCCTTTCTGGCTACAAGGTCTTGCCTTCCTTCTTCATGTGCTTACTCCAAAAAGGAAGGCTCTTCTGGTCTAGGAAGTGCAATTTATCATCATCACAGTAATGGAGCATGATATTAGGCAGAAATAATAGGAAATTGTGCTGCATTTCCTTATTCCAATGTCCAGTGCCTAGGTCCAAAGGCATTCTTCCCGCGTACAAATTTGATACACACTTATGCTGTTATTAAACTTTATGATTTGAAGCCTCTCTTTTTTTTTCCCCCTGGCTCTAGATGAGATATTCCTATAGATGTTTTTGCTATTAAATGTCTGTAGCAGGAGACCACTTGTTATAAATACTGTTGTGTCTAGATGTTTGTAAACTTCCTGCCTAGGGTATGTATAACCTTCTTTCCTACCTCTCTTTGGGCCTCCATCAGGAAAGGTCCTTTGGGAATCTTTTTCTTTCCCTATTGCTACTGTCACTTAAAGGTTTGCACAGATGTTTTTTTCCTAGATCGCAAGAGGAAAGACACAGTGAGCCATTTTCAACCTTAGAAAATGTGCCTACTCATGAAAAAACTGAAGTTCAGTCAGGAAAGCTTTTCTTACAAAAGACAGAGAGCTCTAATATTGGTATATCTGTTGTGAATGTCTGTTGCTCTAATATGATGAATTGCAGCCATTACCAAGTTCAAGCCCGTGGACTGTAGGTATTCGTTTCATAAGTACAATCTGGGTGTTTGGTGCAAAATGTTTAACAGCATGTTTAGGAGAAATTACATTTGACTTTTACCATGCTTTTGTCATGCACCACTGGAAAGAGAACGTGTGCACAAAATGGAGAGCAAAATTTAGAAATATGAATCTGATAATAGAGAAATGAAGGTAATAAGAACATGCTAAATTGCATATAAGTTCAGTGGCTACATCTTAAATATGTCTGAATCACTTCAGAAGGTGATTTTTATCGTTCTATTCATAAGCATTGTTCCCACTTGTAATTTTTCCTTTTTCCTTTTCTTTATCTTTCACATTTTCTCTTATTATGCCATTCTGGCAGAATATCCCCTGGTACCATGTCTAATTAGTATTTTCTTAAACCTTGACACTCAAATATGACCTCTCAGATATCAATCATTTGTGATGAACAAAACAAAATGGAAAAAAATCTGTTTTTTTTTTTCAGAGCTTTCTTTGGATATAATAAGTCAGGGCTTGATGCAATCAGAAGTCATACAGGGACCCTGGAAAATTAAGATTTCTAATGGAAGCTCCAATTCAACCTGATCTTGAATATGGCTAATGATACTTTTCCAATAAAGTCCATGTTCTTTTTAAGAGTGGGACTTCTCTGGTTCCTTGGAATTGCCTCAGTTTTCCAAGATTTCTTAAAATAATGATATGGAATGGTCCTAAGCTACAACTGTTGTATCAGATGATCAGAAATTATCCCAAACTGCTGATATACAAATACTAAATTTTGTGAAACTTTATAAAAATGGTACTAAAAATACTAAATTCATATCACTTCTTCTTACAGACAGTGAAGCTGGTTGTATCCATGGCATGATCATGGTATGAGCTGAGTGCAGCCTCCTGTCTATTGCTCCAAATAGAAAAGAGCTAATTTACACATTTCACCTGTTTTTGAGTTACTGTTTAAAATGTTAACATTTGCTTCAAACTTTACGCCAAAATAGACTTGTTTTTATCCTTAATCTCTTCAAAAATGTCTTTTTTTTTTTTTTCCTTGGGCAACTTCAGATAATCCACAGGTTTTGCTAACAGGTCCCATTATAGATTGCCTGTCCATTATGCTGACAATTGGTTTAACCTGATGGGGGCAAAATCAAATTGTGAAATATCAAAATCCTCCATAAAATGGCCTTACCTTTCTCTACACAGCTCTAATGTAAAAACAAAATTTTATTGGAAAATAGATGTATCATAATCTAAGGCACAATTTTGGACATCAGTCAAGGAGTAATGGGGTTGATGCAGTTCAGTCTGTTACAACCTCACCTTTAAGCGAGTTCATTGAGAGGTCTGTGCTTCTAAGTCCTTTATGTTTTTAAAAATTTTACCATGAAACACAGTGATGCTTTGGTAAAGAGAGTCTTGATTTCTAATCTGAAGAAGAGGCAATTAGTGTTTTATAAGATTAGATCTTCAGGGAATTTTATTTAGTACTACAGAAATAAATACCTTTCCCACATGACTCATTATGAAAATGGTAAGTAAGGAAGCTATCACCATTTCAAAAGCAAATAACTGTTTTTTTTTTTCTAATTCTTAACACCTTTTATTTGTTTTTAAAAATATGCCTATTCTATGCCATTTATATCAATTTTGGAATGCTGTTCACTTGTACAGATCCAGAAGTAGGGTCCAACAATTTTAGTTTGTATGTTACTGCAGTACATCAGCTTTCTTAGTCCCTAGAGCAAGAAATTCAAATAAGGGCTCGCAAGTCTAAAAAGCTAAATATGATAATGAAGTGTTAGCTACTATAAGCTCTATTTCTAGACCATTAACAAGTAAATGGAATATAAACAAATCAATAACAGATCTTTGAGAAACAAAAAAGCCTGAACTTTATAGTTTAAGGAATGTGCTTGTCACTCTGCTATGGGAATCTCCTACAACTCTTATTTCCCACAGAGTCATCAGTCTAGTTTTACTGCTTCTATTATAGGCTGTCCCTTACTAATTATACGAGTGAAACTGGAAGAGAGCAGTAAACAGGACTCTCTTCCTCATGATATGAGGGGAAAATTTGCAATATTAAAAAGCAGGCTTGTAAGAAAATGATCTGAGACACTTTTGTATGAAATAATCATTATTTCTACTCCTAGTATGTCCAGAAAACTTTACTTTTCATGTGTGTATGAAGTGTTGTAGGCTGTCCATACTCCTTGACCTGGTCTCATGTTTGTGTCTTTTTCTATATCCTCCACTTCTGGCTTTCTTTCACTTTCTTTACTCTAATGACATACCCACTTGCTTCATAACAAATCTTCCTGCTAATCTAATTTTCCAATTTTCTTGTTACATTGTCTTCCCTATTTTCTGTCTATTTGCAGAGTCAAATCATGCATTTTTTTGTGTCTGTTCCTATTACCTGAACCGAAGGGCAGACTAGTGCTGAAGTTGAAATCAACACTTGGGTAAAATGGATGAAAATGCCCAAGTGCTTTTTTGGTCCCTCTCACTGTGGTATATGGGAGGCTCTAAAGTAAAATAAAATCATAAATGTCAACAGCTTGATTCCCACCCTCCCCCATAACGTATCCATTCTATTAGTGATTCTTTGGCTTCCATAGTTGTATACTAGTATAGTTAAACATTATTCCATGTTGCCCTTTACACATGAAATAGATTTTACAAGCAACTGTTGAACTAGAAGTCTTTTTTTACCCCCACATTTACTGACATGGGGAATCAATGACTGTACAAGAGAGAGGCCTATATTGTATTGTGCTCTAGGACCAGTTTTATCAAAAATAATAACCTTTTTCTTGTCTTTGGGAATTTGCCTAAAGTGAGTGCTACATATGGGCGTTGGCATCTAATCTAGTATAGTCATATATAATTATGTTTTTCTGTAGTACACCCTTTGTGTTTTCTGTGGCCTGTGCTTAATTTGAGATTACAGTTGTGTGAACTACACTATACAGCATAAAGCTGCCTTGCAGAGTTTTGGTTGTTTTGCTGAATGTGATAACATTTCAATGGTAACGTAAAACGAGGCAAAAGAAAACAAAACAAAACTGCTTGCATCAGCTTTTGCTTCATTGTAACATTGTTCCTGTGTTTTGCCTAGTAATGAAACCTTTGCTGGGCAAATAATGAAATTTTTTGAAATTTTTGCTGGGCAAGAAAATACAATAATGTACTATTTATGTGATGATTAGCAAAATGAGATACCACTCAGCAAATCTGAATGCTTTTATCATTCCTTACCTAGTGAAATGGGTTGTTTTATAGCACTGTGCAGCACAGCATTTCCTTTATCTCCATAATGATAAGCTGCTTGGTAGAACAGAAATCCAGAAAGTGGGGAGAAAAGCACCTGGAGCATCCAATCTGCTTCACTGTTTACTCAGCATCAAAATTGTTTGGCACCTAGATATGTTACAGCTGCTAACCCTGAGCAAATTCACAGAAAAAAACCCATTGCTGCTTTAGCTCCCAGCCCTGTGCTGTGGCCACCTGTGACAGCTGGAAGGGAAACAGAGAGAGGTTCTTGGGTATAGGTCAGAAAAAGAGTGTTGTGGTCACTCATAAAATCAGTCATCAAAACTGGTTGTAGGGGATGGGGTGGCCCTGGGTTTAGTTACTCTGGTTTTGTTTTTCCAGAGGAAGTACGGGAGGAGAAAAGGCCCTTTCAAAGGTCTGTTCCTCTTTTTCTAGATGAAGTTCTTCATTATTCCATGGAACAAAAACACAAGCATATGAGGCTTTAACTAGCCAAACAGTCAAAAGAGCTCAGCTGCCAGCATTTTTATCCATTTTCTATTACTCCAACTGAGAAGAGCAAAATTTGGGTTAGGTGAACCTCTGGAAAGAGAAGGACTTCTCTGTACATCTGGAGATTTTGGGGAAAAAAGATCTTGGGATTTTGTCTTTCTGCTCAGCATGACCTGTTTTCTGACCTGAACCAGGAAAGGCCTGACTCTGTAACAGGTAAATAGAGCCACAGACAGGGGACATAGGAAGGGACATCATCTTGCACAGCCAACATCTGTTTTTAAAGCTGAAGTAGTAACTTCTTAGTATTAAAATCTTTACCCTTTCCTAGCAGCATATTTCTTTACTCAGAGTGAAAAATCTGGGTTTAACTAGTGGGGACATACGTTGTTGGGAGGGGGAAGGAACGGAGCAAAAATTAAAAACATAAAAACCCACTGAAATCCAAATTACTGCCCTATTAACTGTCAGAAAACTGAGCGTTTGTGAACCGTGCAGTGCAGGCTAATCCACAGGGCAGTTACTGGCCACAACAGCGAATAGGAACAATCTAATTGCCTCTTGAGTCGGACCCTTTGATTTATAGCAGCATAATACTGTGATCTAGCCCTCAGCACTGTGAATAGAAACTAATGGACATTTAGTTTTGTTCTCAGTAGACCTTCATTTCAAGAAGGGAAAGCAAAACCAGAGTCAATAGTGAGTGAGTGGAGAGGCAGAGATGACTGCATGAGTTCCTGCTGTTTTTTTGTGATTTGTTGTTGTTGTGTACAGCTTCTGGATAAGGATTTTACTGCATTAGGATTCCCATTGTAGCCCATGAGAAAGTTACTGAACAGCATCAAAGGGGTCCAATCTGAACCTGCTGCCTATGAAGTTTGTGTAAAACAGATGTAGAAGGGCAAATTTCAGCTTGTAGAAGTCAGCAGCTTTCTCCTGACAAGTGCAAGGAAGATCTCTGTGATAATCTGTGTGTGGCTGTTAGGGCTGTACACTCCTTAGATGGTACATAAGTACTGGACTAACAGTGACACTAATAAAATGCTATTGACAAATAATGTGCCATTTTAAAATTGTGTAATGCTAATTTACTGTAACAATGAGCTTTTTTCTCTTTACTTTAGAGGCTAATACTTTTTTGATTTAAGTAAAATATATGTTGGTTGCAGACTTGCCTTAAGAATGTGGGGTGAAAGCAGTTTATTATGACCTTTGTTTGAAACATTTTCTTTGTCTCCAGATTTTTAGCAATTGAAATCCAATTGTGCCACTTGCTCTAAAATGAAGTAAAAATCAATCCCATGTCAAGATAGCCTCCAGTATGTGTTTTAAAAATGTGTTGAGAGTTAGGCAAGATGAGATACACCAAGGAACAAAGAATGTGTTTTTAGTTTACAGTCAACATCTTCATGAAAGAGCTAAAGAAAGGGTTCGTTTCTGAATGTGCTTGCATGTGTAATCTGGTCTAGGTGGGTTGTTGTGCATAGAAGTTGCCTTTTTTTGCAATTGAACTTTTTTAAGAAATAGGATATTTTTTTCAGCATATCCTAACACCCAAAGCAGGAACAGACAACCATATTACTTAACTGCAGAAAAACTTGTAAGGTTTTCTAATGTATAAGATAGTCTCAATTACCTTAAAAGTGAATAGATAATGACATAATTAGGACTACTTTCAAGTTCCCATATTTAAGAATGTACATAATTTGCTGCAAGATTAGGGCCTATTTTTATTGCTATAATCAATATATGTTGTGGTTAATTGCAGTAGGTGAGGTTTTAGCTATCAGTATGGCATTCTCCTTGCCTCAAATGATCTGTTTTTGTGCAGGGAGAACACTTGTTACATGAAACAAAAACAATCGCTCTTCAACATCTGGGAAAAGGAGGAAGACTTTTACAAAGTCCGTATACACATACTGCCCCCCGCCGCCCCAGTATGAGAAGGGGAGACATTAGTCTCTTCCAAACAAACTTGTTATGTAGGTAGATATTCTTTTTTTCTTATAGCACACGTATATTTTTCTTGGCACACGTATTAATTGTTGGGCAACAGAAGATGCAGACACTTTTTAACCCACAGCCGTCTATCTCCCTTTAATCTTTTCAGCTTGCTTACGGTTCCAGTAACTGTAAGCAAGCTGAATGCGGTGCTGTATGAACTCTGAAGAGCTTTGCTGCTGCAGCTATTCATAAAACCGAAGCGTTGGCATTGCTAAGTTACAGCTGGTGGTGATGGCATATGAGTAAGGTTTTTTATTGCATGACTGAAGCTTTTACTATTTTTTCTCATTCTTTTTAAAGTGCCTTTTCATGCATGTTTTCCTTGCAGATTTGTTGTAAAATATGATACTGAACAAAATACTGGGTTCTATTCCCCTCTGTGGGAAATATTTGTGGTACACACACATGGTGAGGTTCTTTCATGAGCTCTTTTCTGTAGACTGAACCATACAGCCATAAACTTCAGAGCTTTCAAACCTCAAATTAGAACTAATCTTTCTCAAGCTAATCTTCAACCAATAGCAAATTGCATTGTGTGTTTGCAGGCTCTAGCAACCTGCTGTGAATGAAGGGATGCAGGGGGCTTGAAAAACACGTCAGGGTCGGTGAAATTGGGCAGTTATTCTTGGACAATTACAGGTTTTGAGAGACAAAATGCCATATGCAGGAAGCATAAGCAGCAACATGTAATGGCTTGACAGTCACAGACCAGAGGTTTAAAGGGGTGGAAAGGAAAGCCAGAACATAAAATGTAAGAAGCAGTCTTGTAGAGAGCAACATTCTCCCAACATAGTGTTTTAGATTAAGTTGATATTACAAATTTGACTTGCGGAAAGACAGATTTCCTGAGTGAACAAATATACCTTTGAATCAAATTGATGAGGTAACAATTTTGTTCTGTAATTTTGGAAATCCATAATTTTTGAATGTGTTGTAGCTATTGAGTAAACATTTAATAATGCTGAGCTCTCCTTTTGAAAAGGAAGTAGAAGGAAGAGGTAGATGAAAGTACTGTAATGGAGTAGTTATGTATAATGTTGATTCACAGCTTGTGTTTCATTTAAGAAGATTTTCTCATATCGTTTCATACTGTGAACTTTTAATGTATCTTTTCTTCAAAAATAAGCAGTATGGTGCCTGTTTCATTTTGTGTCTCTCAGGTTTCCATACACTTTGATTTGTCAGTGTAAGAGGTACAGGTGTATGCTCAGGTGCATTGAAGAACCACCTCTAGAGCTTGTGTGATCCATGAGCTTATCTTCAAATATTCTTTCCCTTTGCTTTTTTGGAGATCCTTCATGTCTTTGTTTTTGAAATCCATTTTGCCAAACACATGATGTATGAAATTTGGTTTTTAAAATTAATTGTGTTCTCAAAGGCTCTTGTTCTACGTTGCCTTCCAAATTTGAGCTGTGGATTTCAGGGGAGTCCAGTGGTAACAGCAGTTGACAGCCCTAGGTAATCAGTTGGAGTGGCTGGTATCCTGCACTCCCCTGTGCCAGAGTGCAGTGTGAATGCAACTTGGTCTGAGAGGAAAAATATTTTACTGGGCTAAGTCCTTGATATTTGATTAACATCTTGGTACATCTTCTTCATTAGGGTTTATGACCAGACTGCCATCTTCTTAGAACTGTTTATGAAGCAATACAATACTATGAAACTATACAAGTAATCTTCAGATTACTTCACTGATTCAACCAGTTTAAAGGTAAAGCTCTACTTCAGTTTTTGATATTCCTGCTTGTTGTCACAGCTGTGTCACTCCTCAAATGTTTACAACAGTATTTTTGTTTTCATAATGTTTTCTTGATCTTCTTTCTTGCAAGTTTGAATAAAGTTTACAAAGCTAATAAATAGGATGCATTGTTTCTGTAAATCGAAGGAATAAGGATACACTTACATATTTGCTGTTTAAGTGTAATGCTTGACATACATTACTTAATAGCATTCTATAAGATTTTTGCTCTCAGATAAAATGTTAACTTTTGTGAATACTAGCCAGAGCTGCAGGAGCTTATTTAATGTCTCTGAATGCTTCAAGCTTGCATTTGTATGTTAATCTTCTAGAGTGTAATACAAAGATACCTAAAAGCTGTGAACAGGTATCATGGTTTGACAGAATGTTTGAGGTTGGAAGGGACCTCTAGAGATCATCTAGTCCAACCCTGCTGCTCCAGCAGGGGCAGCTAGATGTTGATCAGATCCCCTCTCAGTTCTCTTCTCCAGGCTAAACAGGCCCAGGTCACCTAGTCTTTCCTAGTAAGATAGATGCTCCAGTCCTTTAATTATCTTTGTTGCTCTACACTGGACCCTCTCTAGAAGTTCCACATCTCAGAACTGAGCACAGTTTCTCTGTGTAATGATTGTTGCCAGGTTCTCTTGCCTTATTTCTTTTTGTACCCCTCAAATACAATATGGTTAAATATTCTATTTAGGCAAAGTATCTAGCAGAGAATAAATTCCTGTCACAGTAAATTACTTTTCCCACCATAATATACTCTTTGATTGATCTTACATTGATATGTTTCTGATTAATGAAGGTCCTGCTCTAAATTATAAAGCAATTTAGGAAAGCCTTTTGACTCCAGTGAATTGTATCGATGACTTAATTATTATGACTTAATATGATGACTTAATTATCTGTGAATTAACAGTCTTTCAGCAGAATTTTAACATGAAAGGTTTGTAGAAATCTATGCAGGCAGATATTAAAATGTCCAAAAATAGATCCTCTTGATGAAAGAGAGCGGTATGTTCTTAAAACCTTGCTGTGCTTTGCATATTTATGGATTATACTGTGATAGTAGAGCAAAAAAAGAGACAAGACATTGCAGTTAGCAGCAGTGAGTAAGGCAATAAGTAACCATGGCCATCTTCCATGCCACAATTTCTCACCAAACTTCCATGCACTTGTGAGTGAACAATGCTCATCAGGTGAGACAATCTAGCGACTGTGGATATGTCCAGGAAGCCAACGGGCAGAAATGTTTCATCTTTCAAAAAAAAAAATTAAATTAGTCAGGTAGATCCTTCCAAACAGACTTTCTGCAAAAAATAAAGTTTGACCTTTTTTTTATGAACAAGTAAGAACTGCAATGTCAGAAAATGTTGTTTTCCTCCTTCCCTTTCCCCTGCTCCCTTTCCCCCACCCTTTCCCCCCTATTTACATGAATCATTAGATGGAGATTTTTATTCACATATTGTTGTGTTAAATATCCTAAAGATTCATTGTATAGACTGTTCAGGGAGCAAAAAATACTCTGCACATGATGCAGGAGGTAGTTCTAAATGCTTCTGAACTACAGCTATTTTCTGAAAAAAAGCTAAATTTTATTCTAAATGATAGGAAATTAATGGAAATCTAATTAATAAGAAAATGTTAATGTTTTATGAATATGAATATAAGTGATTCAGGGCATAAATAGTATAGGATGATGTCTCTACAAAATAAAAAGTGCTATCCATATAGCTTGCGAAAATCTAGTAATACCATAAGTGTGATTATGTCATATTGAATATAGTGATGCAGGTCTTGCATTTTTGGCATTCACCTTCATTGCTGTCACATAGGGTTTTTTTTTTTTTCCTTAAATAATTACTTGCTAAATCAAGGATAAATCTCTCCCAATACTCTTCTCTGAGGGGGAAGAAAAACCCAAACCATAAGGACTAGCGGGTTGTTCAGCTTTGATGGTGAAGTCCCAGGTGTACTGTTCTTTCTAATTACATACTCTTTGTGAAATGCATTTTAATAAGAGTACTAGGGCACACTACTTTTAACAGGATCCTATAACAATTGTCTTTAAAGAAACAAAGAGGCTGGAGATAAGTAGAAAGCAACTTATTAAATTTCCCTCTCAGAATGAGTTTCCAACTGAAGTTGGAGTGCTTGGGCATAGAAAAATTGTTGCCAGTTTGGTTTTCAATTTCCAAAAATTTTGGTAGAGAGGGATGGACATTTGGAAGACTGTGGGAAAATTAGAAAATATTAACACAAATTTCTGATGTTTCTGGATGACACAGACAAGATAGACTTTTTTTGAAGTTGCCACAGGTTTTCTGGATGAGCTTTACCAGTGTTTTGCATAACCTCGGGTGGACCTGAGCTGAAACCCAGAGATCACATCTCTAAATAGTTCTGGGAGGAGATGTTAACCTGGCTTCTTGCCCCTGCAGTTGAGTAAAGGAAGGGTACAGATAGAAACAGCTGGGACATTTATGGTATTTTACATTTAGATCCATGTGTTGTTGCCTGGTTCTAAGAATCATTAACAAGTCTAACTCCTTTCTCTGTGCCAGGCTGAGCTGATATTGAATGAAGTGATCTTCATACTTGGGTTATTTAAAAAGCAAACCACACAAAACCACAAATAAACTCTCCCTAAAATGATATTTCATGCAGGCAGGCAGAAGCCTCTACCAGGCTGGGTAACTTGGGTTTATAGAAGTTTTGCCTATCATTTCTGTTACAATTTAAAACAAAACATTATTTTTCTGAGAAACAAAATCCTCTCTGATCTTGGAATGAAATGAGCTGCCAAGCATTCTTAGATTCTCTATCATGTGCTATATCTAGCTGTCATTATGGATGCTTTTCAGCATAGCAATTAATGTCTCAGAGTGCACAGTTAACTTTGGCTCTAAGGAAGATAACAGTACCGTGCTTGGAGAAATTCTGAGCTCATTTAAACACCTGGAAGCAAGAATATGCCTTTTTTTCCCCTTGTTTTTTCCTCAAATAATAGCCTAAGGGGAAAAGTGTCCCTTCTACTTTCTTTCATGCTTCAGATGAAGTTTTTAACAATAGAGCCTGTTCAATATACCTGTTTAATACAGCTAAAATCTGATTTTGGCAAAAACCTACTTACTTTTGCAAAATACTGACTTGGAAGCTCCCTTTGGTGATGCAGTCCTGCTTTCTTCAGTTTTTCCCTGAATATTTATGGTAATTTTGTGTTGAAACTACAGCATCTACGCATATGTCATGCCTCACAATACTTTATCGATGTCAAACCATGTTTCCATCTTGGAGGAAAAGAAAAAAAAAATCAGATAGACATTCAGTGAGGTAGGTAGGCACAGAGACCAATACAAGCATGCTAATATAAAATACTTCTGGGTACATTCACATTGTTAAATGTTGTATGGTGTGTTGTGGAAGTTAAAAGGCTAGGGTGAGGCAGTGCCTTATAGTTAAGGAGTAAAGGAAGAAAGTATTTTTTCTTTTTTCGTTTTTTTTTCGTTCTGCTTGGTTTTATGCATTGCCCTCTGTTCATTGTCACCTCAACCAGTCACTGAGGCTATTTTTTTTTTTTTTGAGATATCAGGAAATCAGGAGTTTGGGACTTTCTCTCCAACTTACACCCAACGTTTAATAAAACACAATCTGTGACAAAGATAATTGAAACTTGCTTGTTGCTCCACAGCTTATGAAATTTCCTGTTAGCAATAGCAATGCAGGGAACTTTGCGTTTCTCAACTTCTTTCATCAGCCAAAAAAAAAATACCCAAGTTTTTGAGGGTGGCAGGGAGTTAAGCTAGTACTCTCCCTCTGTGCTTGCAAGCTTCTTTTGAAGGCGATTAAATACCCTAAAATAGCATCTCTCCAGACCCACCGACTATAAAAAGAGCTGAGTAAGGCTCTGAACATGCTTATCTTCCACTTGCCTTGCTTCCCCTCTTCCACAGCCTGTGGAGGTCGGGTTTTGTCTTTCATGTCGCACTGTGGTGTGCTCAGATGCCCGCTGTCCACCCTGTCATCACCCACCTGCATCCTGCGTGATTTGCCTCCTGATACACTGCTCTCCGCAGGTGGAAGACACAGTCCTTAGGAAGTGAACGTTCTGCATTTGGCAGGTGCATCCAAACAGATGGAGCTCCCTCCTATTTCTTCTGTCTGTGTGGGCCTATTTTGCATCAATTCTTTTTCTGTATCATTTTGTTTTGATGTAGTCTCCTCAGTTAATTTCAAGCAACCATCGGTAGAAACAGGTTTGTGTTTGTGTTTTCTGAAGGTCCAGGGCAGGAGGAGAACCCTGAACTATTCCTGTACTACAAAATATTCACTGGGCCTGAGTGTGCAAGTACACGTGAATTTAAAAATTTTTTTAGGCTTTGTAATTTTGCACAATGTGCACACTCCAGTGGTATCTTGTTTGGCACTCAGTTGTTTTAAAATATACTATAACGACCTAAGCAGCAGTTCTTGTACCAGAGTAGTTAAGTACATAAAACAAGAAGGATGAACAGAGAGGTCGAGTGCCTGGCTTAAAGTATATAGCAAATTAATGGCAAAGCTGTAAAATCCTACCCTAACCAAAATAGAAAGAATTTTTCATTCACTGGAGCTAGGTGTTCACTCCAAGTCCTCAACTCACTTCTTCAAGGTGCAGGGCCCTTGGTGTGATAGACCATGTGCTGTCAGTGGCTACCTGGAATGAAATGCAGCAGCGACCTTGCGCTACCCAGCCTGACTCTGGGCTGTTCACATTAGAAGGCAAGACAAATGTCTCAGCCAACTGAAATTGGAATGTGGATTTTAGCTACAAAGAATATAGTTATCTAAATTAGGATTTTAGTCAGGATTATGGGACAAGACTGTCATGGTAACTGGAATGAATAGAACTGGTTGTGACTTTGTTTTCATACCTGTTATATGCTATGGCTTTTGATCTCATCCAGATCCTATCTGCTGAGCTTTTTTCCGTTTTTACCTTTGTTTTCTTTAAAACTTGCACAAAGTTCCAATTTTACAAAGACTGGTGTAATACAAAAGCTTCCACTTCTCATGGCTTTTGCAGACATGCAGGGAAAGCATCATCCTGGTGCATCTCACAGCATCCCGTGGAGCAGAACAGACACCAGAGCTGGCATTCCAGGAGGGAAGTGCTTCGTAGTTGCATCTAGAAAGTGCTAATTCTGTGCTCTCCATCAGAGGCATTACTGCATTTCATGGGCCGTAAGAGCATTTCATTGCTCCGGGATATCTGTTGTGCATATCTGTTTTCCTGTTGTGAATGTTATTTTGTCCCTTAAGATACATGTTTAAGGTACATACTTGTTTGTGGTTTTAAAATAGACAGGTGTGAGACCAGCAGTTCTTCTCAGGCAGCTGTGCTGTTTAGTGTAAAGAGCACAGACCTGGTGATCTTTTATTTTTGTATCACCACTGGGTTATAATGTCTATGGCAGTTTATGTTTTTATGCATCGTTACCTTACCTTTAGCATGACCTTACCTAAAGATAGTGAGCTTTGTAAGATGCTGTGAGAAAACCTTACAAAAACTTGTTCCCATAGTGTGTTTTAATTAAATTCAAGACTGTTTATTACCGGAACTGATGAAACCTTGTGTTGAGTGTTAAATATTAGCATGAAATCTGGTATTTCTTCTTTAAGGATCCATCTTCAATTCAGATAGATAAAAATTATTTCCTCCCCTCCCTACCTTAAGAGGAATAGACGAGTGATTACAGTGATGCTAGTACATCTGAAGTGTTAGCAGCTTGGCCACATCTGTTGAGAACATCATGTTCTGCTCCTCTCTTGTGAAGTCAGGATGCTCTGAGCACATGAAATGTCATTGCCCCACTCTCTGTGGTGGGATGCAGGTTGCACATTGTATGTCTGCCTCTCTACCCACCTGCCCCAAGATCAGGTACAGCTTCTTATTCACTATTAAAATTCTCATTTTAATGCAAACTAAATAAATACAAGTTTTCATACCAAAACTTAAGAGGAAAAAAGTTAGTGTATAGCTGACTGATTTTGATGGATTTGTTGGATAAGTAAGATCAATATACTTTGGTCATGCTTGTGTTCATGTGTACATATGGTTCAATCTTAAAGTTGTTTATCATTGTAAATTCATCAAAGAATGAAAGAAAACTGATCAACAGAAAATTAAGGTTAGCAGGTACTAAATGTGCAAGACATTTTAATCTTGTATTGCCTTCTTTATGATTTCAGATTTCATCTTAAATTTCATATTCATAATCTGAGCTAAGTGAAATCTGATTTAGTGACATATTAAAGTTTGTTATTTCTCCATCATTTATTCCATGAACGCCTGAAATCACTGACTTGTTATGCAGGAGCCAACTTTCAGTCTTTGGTGCCCTATAATGACCATTACATAGCAGCCAAGCAGGGAAAGTTTTATCCAATTAAAAATCCCCTGAGTCATTTGGTTCCCTTAAAATGAAAAATCTAAATTATAGATTGCATAAAGATGGATGGCATTCTCAACATCTACTTTGTTTCAGTCCTCTGCACTGAGGGAGAAGAGAAAGAAGATAGAAGTCAGCTAAGAGAGATAAATGTGAATGCGAGCCTGGGAGTATGAGGAAATGGACTTAATAAGAAGCAAGTAGAAGAACACTTCAATAATTTAAAATATCCATAAATCAGTGAGGGCCCAATGACATTTAACTAACAGTTCATACAGAGCAGCAACAAGAACTGTGATGATCCACCAGCCATATTAGAGGATGTGTAGAGAATAAGTGAACTAGCAGAGGGAGTGAAGCGAATGGCAATATGTTTCAAGAATTTTTTAAGAGGAGATAGAGATAATCTATAACTAAGTTTTCTCATACTAAGATACATTATAGTTTGTATGAGGGAATTTTATCAACTTCAATTGTTACATTAGTTACAGAGACAATTTCAAATGTTTTTAGTGCAACCTAAAAGGTTTATACTATATATATATACATATATATATATATGTATATACATATATATAATACCCTTAGGTTTTTATAGATTTTTTCTTTCTTTTTTTTTTTTTTTGGCTTCTCTAATTTTTGGTGTCTCTTTGTGCATCAAGTTAGATATAGTTGCATCCAGTCTGTCTATGTCCTACTAGCATGTACCTATCTGCATGTGTCCATTTTCTCTCCCTATTTCAAAGAAGTTAGTAAAAAATCTTTAACCAGGTTCTCATTTGATCTGTTGAATGATTAAGGAAAATGTCTTCCTTTTCCAGGGAGAGAACACATTGCTCTGCCAAGTCACTTAAACATGAAGGGGCAGTCTTCGAAGCAAGTGAAATTGCAAGCTGGGGAAAGAGTATCAGAAAGATTGACTTGACTTAGATATAGGTTATTGGTATGATGACAGATTGTTCAGCACAGTTCAGTGATAAAAACTTTATATACCAGAATTAGCTGTCCTGTCTACAAGAGAATAAAATATTTCTGACATGGTATAAAGTAACTTTTAATTCAAAAGTAGAGTGTGTAAAATACTGGAATAGCTAAGATTTTTTGGCTGGTAATTTTAGTGGATCAGGATTCAGACAAAGCGTAACACATTTTAACAAACTGATCAGTAGTCTACTGCAACACAGGTCTCTATGGAGGCAGCATAGATGTTCATCCTGAGACTAATATTAATTCTGAATATTATTTTGGGGTCTTGTTTTGAATTGTGTTATCTTATTAGGAACACGTGATCTATCCTAATTTCCAATTTTCTTGTAGCCCAAAACCAACAGCCTACACTTCACTACAAGTGAACTGGATTTTGAGTGTGGAAGTGATTAATTGGTTTTCCATTGTCACAGCCTGTCATGGTACAGATGAAATAAACAGAGCAGTTGGAGATGGATTGCTCAAAAAAAAGTGAAAAAAAAAAAGAAAAAAAAAGAGATAAATTATCTCCATAATGGAGAGATGGAATGCCCCTGAAAATAATTTCTCTTTTAATTGAAAATAGCCTGAATGTGATGTGTTGTACTACAAGGTAGAATTTCTGGGAGAAGTGTAGGACTTTTATTGAAATGTCTTGTTGCTCTCCCTATCAAGTATAATGCTACTTCTATTAGATTAAATTGAATAATAATTTGAATTATTTCCTTTAACTGATGTTAGGATTTATAGACCTGTCTTGTTTCAAGTTAGTGAATGCATTTTGCAAATGATAAATTGAATTGAGTTTGAGATGTTAAGTAAATATAATATATATTCTAATAAGGAACAAAAAATATTGTTCTAGGAAACAGATGGAACCCTGCAGTGCCATTTTAGACACTTTTCAGAGAAGCACTAAACATGAAAAATTTTAGTGGATTAGAGCTGTATGTCTCTGTGTTCTACTAATTGTAATCATGGTAATTACTATGCACACTAAGTATATTGCTATTCTGAGTTAGGCAGTTATAGCAGGACTGGGACAGAAAGAAATGTGAATGTGCTTTAATTTCTAAATTATCTGATATATTTTAGTACAAATTGCTTGATATGCTAAATAAATAAGTATTTTAAAAATGTAAATGTATATCTTTGGACCTGAAGGGAAGAATTTCTTTTAGACCATCACAGAAGTCATAAATGTGCTTATAAGCCCTTTGAGGGAAGGCATATAAGGTTAAATAAGATCAAGTGGAATTAGGCATGTGGTGTTCTACTGAACTGGGGAGGTATGACTATTTAAAATTAAGGTAGCAACCGGTGCTTTGCTGAGTTTCATCTTTGTGTGTGATCTGAGGTGCTGGTCTTCGCGTAGAGGAATGTTTGTCCATAGGAGGCACTTGCCCAGTGCTTGGAATGAGTTCCTCATCCCTCTCTGATCCCCTAAGACTCGTAGTTTCATGATGGTAATAAGGAACAGCTAGCTGTAGACTTCTCACCTTTATGAAAGATTTTTACTGTTCTTATATGTTTCAGGGCAAAGCAATTCTGTTTAAAATATATTTATTTCTAATGCATAAATCTTAGATGCACTCTCCTAATGAATTTAGGTCCCAGTGAATTTCCTTCTTTTCTTAAAGTCTATTACAGCTCTCATTTAAACATTTCTACAAATGATTTGTAATTACTTCGGTTTCAGGAGTATTCATTCCTTGCATGGAATTATAATGAAACCTTTTTTTTCGCCCTACCAAGGAGAAATTAATTTTTCTTCAGATCAGATGCATTAAATATTAAATAATTTATTACAATTGCTTTTGGAAATTCAGGCAAATTTTCCTTGATTCAGTTTCTTGTTAAAGGTGAGGAATTGTAATATTAATTAATTCAAAATGTAGTATTTACCCTAAGGAATTTCTCTTATTTGGTCTTTTGGTCATAAGTGACACAAATTGGAGAGGGAGAAGCTTTCATTTGTTTGCTTTTTCATATTTGCTGTAGGACTGAAAACTGAGGGAGGCAGTGAGATAACAGGGGTAGAACTCTTGCAAAATCTATATACCTCTGGGAATGGGCCCTGCTTTATAAATGGAGATAAGAGGACACACGAACCTCTGTCTGGTAGACGATTCCTTTTTTACTTAAGGGAGAAAAAAGAAAAAAAAAAGTGAGAGGCATTTTCTTTGATCCTGAAGATTACAAATCATCCTCCTCCCCCGTTTTTGTATGAACTTTTCAGTGGGCCAGGAGCTTCTGCCTGCGTCTGCCTACTGCACAAGCAGTTACAGCTGAAGGCACAGCCTTGCAGCTACCACATTTCGCAGCCCTGGACTGCTCGTGGCTCCGCTCTGCCCGGTTTTCCTCCGGGCTTGCTGTGGACCTCATGTTTTGGGTCTTTTCTGGGGCCTCGCTGCTCTCCTGCCTGGGAGGCTCCGGTGTACCTTGTGCTAGCTCGGGCACCAGCCGTGCCTCCAAGGCAGGGGGACCACAGCAGGCCTGGCGCCTAGGACTGAGGCTTGAGCTCAGGATTAGCTGTAAAAGGAGGCAGGGCAAACAAAGCCATAGGCTCTCTTGTATGAGTTAGCCAAATGCTGGATTGCCAAAAGGGGAAGGGGCTAGATAAAAGAATATATATGTGGCAATTTCAGCAGTGCCTATGCATAAGAAAGAGGACAAAGTTAAAAGGGAGATGGTAGAATAATGATTTTAAAGTATTTGTAAGTAGAGTGCACTTACTTTCAGATGGACCGTGACTTCACCTTCCAAGATGTCATTTTTGTTTTGTTAGAGCTGATGGAATAACAATATTACTTGCTGCAAATAGAGAGTGATTAGTTGGATCTCTAGAGCCTGCTTCAATTTGGCTCTGAATCCCACCTGGCAAGCATCCTTCAGCAACTCTACTATATTTCTTTTTTCCCATATCTTTAATTTTTTTAAAGTTATTCTTTCAGGTGGGTGTGCTTCATCCATCATGTTAATTTTTTATTGTTCCTTGAGAGCCAAGAGTAGACTTGGAGCTGTTCAAGTCCCTCTCCTTGCAGTTCTCTGTTGAGAGAGACCAGTGTTCTGCAGCTCAGAGACCAGCTGGGTGAATACATGATTCCCCAAGGGAAATGGAAGTGCCCTCCTGTATGTTTTCATTAGAACTAGTACAGGTAGATGTGTCCACGTGTCCAGCAGACAAAGCTACATTTATAGCTGCTTGTAAGTCTTTCCACAGTAATGATAGGCACAGTTATTTGTTGCTATGCCTGGATAAGGGAGCTTCCACAAAGGAGGTGAATTAATGTATTTTTCCATCATTTTAAGATGAAATTTTCTTGCATGTGCATTCAATAGAAAAGCTTCAGAGAGAGACCGCAAGACAGAATAGACCTAAGTTCAGACTTCTGTACCAAATCAGGCAGGAAAAGGAGTTAACGTCTTGATCCCTTCTGTGTCAAGTGAAGGCTCTAAAAATTAGACTGCTGGATATGAGAGGAGTTGCATCTTTACGAGGTGCTTTGTCTGGGATTAGATGTGGTTTGAGGCAACCTACCATACTGTCAGTGTGTCAAAAGTCAAGAAAAGTTTGGACTGTGCTGTCCCCTAGGATTTCCTGAGGAATTACTAAGTATTATGTAGGTTAGCACTGTCAAACTGAGTGGTTCTGACACTGCTTCATGGCTGAAGTGTTGATCACACTGACGCTTAAATGGTGGATTTGTAAAACTCAAGTTTCCTAAATGTTGGATTTTAACACACAAAATGATACTTAAGCCCTAATACCTTCAAAATCCCTCTCTAATGAGCCTGGTCTCCTTAACAGAAAACATTCTTAAAATATAAGTACAGTGTCAGGTCATTGTCAGCTTTGGGGGAAAAGTAAAAAATAATTTAAAAAAAAGAAATGAAGAACTTTTTTTTCCCCCTACTGATACCTTTATCCTGAGTCTAGTAGAACATGTGTCTCATAGCTCATTAAACAGAGCATCTAGGGCACGGAGCCCTTCCTGGAGTTAAGAAGTTTCCACTTTTTCAGGTTCATATCTGATCATTGTAAGTGTCTGACATGGAGCAGTAACTGGGAACTATTTGGGTAGTGGATTTTAAAATGAAAAAATAAAAAAAGGAAAAAAAAAAGTGATGAAGCTTAGTAGGAAAAAAAAGTCAGCTTGACCCAGCTCTTTTTTTTTTGTCATGAAATGCAGATTCTTAGTTATATTAGTCAAGATCTTGCTGATTACAAGTGTCCTTATTAATATTTGTTAAAGGCTTACATTTACCAGAGGATTTTGTTGAAATTTGCTCGGGACACAAAAGCATGAATCCTTCTAACTATTAGCAAGCAAATTTCCATAAGCCTTGTAAGCTATACACTGTTCTGCAGAACACAGAAATAGTTTGAGGTGGGGAAACAGCAACTTAAACATTTATAGCAAACCATTCAGTAATATAACCTATTCCTCCTTAACCTTTTGGCATATTTATCTTCATTCATCTTGTCTTTAGTTAGACTGCAAGCTGTGTGGATCATGTCTCAGATTTGTCCTTAAAGTATTCAGCAGAACTTGGAAATTATGTAAATGGATATGGATTGTAGGGCACCCCTAATTGGCAATGTCTTTCACCCAAAATCAAATATTGAAACCTGTCTCTGGCTTTTATATAGTCTGGTTAGGAAACAGTTCTCATGTCAGTGAAAGTTCCACATGAATAAAGGTAGAATAAAGATTTGATGAATAAAGTTATTCATCTGGCTTCTGCATCTACATGCAGCTCTCACACACTGCAGAAGTTTGTGTTAAGGAAAGTATGATGAAAGCAGTGATGATGTTAGGTGCTATAGTCAATTCTGCATATACCAATTTTTATGTTTGAGCAAAAAGAAGAAGAAAATTCTGTCAAGCAGACAGACTTGTGCATGTGCTTTAATAATTAAAAATATTATTAAACATAAAGGTTCATGAAAATGATGTTTTTGAGATGAAGAATAGGTGAAGAATTCCATTTCAAGTCTTCCATAGGGAATATATGTCCCATCCTACTCAGGAGAAGACTGGCACCTTTACACCATTCTATACTGTATAAATATTCCTTTAAAAGCAGATTATACCCTGGACAAAAGACAAGTAGTAGTGCTGTGTGGATTATAATAAGGAAAAAAAAAAGCTATTTGTGCAGTTATAGCCCATAAAATTTCAAAATGTGGTTGTAATGAAGCGACACAGTAAACTAAGGTCAATGAAAGAACACACCTCTGTAGCCATCACAAGACTTTCATATCCCCTGAAAAATCTGGCCTGCTTTGTCCACGGCACATCTAGCTTAGCTGGTGAGGATCGAGAGAGATTTTTGCAGGGGTTCTTCTTTGCACAAGCCTTTGGCAAGGGCTGTGGACAGCCTGGCAGCACCCAAACTGCATCTGCTTCATGGACCTGTCCCTCCTCACCCTCCCCTGTGTCAGGCAGGGTCTGTGCTCCCAGCCACGGAGACGGGGCTGGGGCACTCCTGGGTCTCCCACCCTGAGTCTTGCAGCCTGGGGACAGTCCCATGTTGTGCTGCCCAGTGAGCCCCGAGGACATGGAGGTGCTTTAGGAGCCATGCACCTGGCCGGCATCTGGATGAAATCAGCTTGAAGCAGTAAAATTCCAGAGAGATTTTCTATTGTCTCTCCATCACTGCTTACAATGTTGTGACTCTTTTTAATATTGCTTGTTACTAATCCTTTGGTCCTGATGCTACAAAAAGTGGTATGTTTTACCCTTGGCAATTTGTTTACACATAGCATGAGGAAATGGAAATGACCTTTCTTTGCTGAAGCAGCTTGTTATTCTAAGTGTTTCTTCACCCTTGCCAAAGTATCAACAAAATGATTTTAAGTAATCTATTGAAAATATTAATAAACAACAGCATTTAACAGTTAAACTATAAACAAATCAAACACATTACAGTCCCACTTGTTATGGTTCTAAAATCATTTGGGCTTGAAATTAAGATTGGCAAGCCATGACTGCAGTTAGTAAAGAGAAATGAAGTATTAATTGTTCTATTTTTCAATATCCAATCTGAAATTTGAATATCTAATAAGTGTCTTCTGTAACCTCTAACTGGAGTGAGAGTTTTGCTGCCTTGGAATTGTTCACATACAGTTGCAAATGTGGCCTCATTTTGGCTTATTTATTTATTTGTGCACTGACATTGAATATTCCAGTCTGCTTTTCAGCTATGCTGCTCCTGTCCTTGCCAGTGAAATGATATCAATAATCACAAACTTCCACATCTTCACTTCCTTTGAAGTTATGCATAGCTGACATTTTGAGAGAAACAACTGTTGAAGGATGTTTTAAAATAAAATGTACTAAGATAATAGATAGGGTTTTGACTTAGCTGGCCTACTTTGAGCTATAGGACCTGATTACCACTACGAAAGCTGAAATCAAAGGTATTCTAGTTGAAGACAACTGTCTGTGTCACCTTCTGCAAAGATATTTTCTCTTTGTCTTGAAGCTCTATTTACTACACTAAAGCAGAATTAACAGTTTAAGTGTAAAAACGTACATTCTGGCCCTTTAATTGTACCAAAAGATATGGAAGCATGAAGTCACAAAATTCCATGCATGTCTGGTTGATAATAACACTCCCAAATTACTATTTTATAGGAATTTTTAAGGTTTTTTTTCTGCCTAATACACGAGATTGGGTGGTTACTGTCATCATAAACCAGACTAGAATCTGAATGCTAGACTGACTAGGCAAAGTCTTTTTCAAATACTGTATTTGGTTGTGCCTTGTCAGAGCAAACCTTGGTCTTCCCCACCTCTCCTGGCCCTGACTGCAACCAGTCATGGGCCCCTAAGGAGAACACAGTATAATGGTGTCACTTCTGCAGTTCAACTTTAACTGCCTCGGTAGAAGTTCACCTCTAGCAATCTCAAACGGATTCCTAAGCCAGAAGTTGCAGTCTTTGTCTTTATAGATTTTTTCTCTAAAAATGAGATAGATATTTTTTTCTCTGTCTCTAGAATGAGTTTAACATCTGGTAATGCTTCCAGATCCTATCCAACTACTACTGCTCTCCTAATGATACTTTGATCTTAGGGTATAAAGAAGCAATTTGAAACATGTCGTCCTCTTGCAGGAAGAGGACTGAGATGCACGTCCCTGGCAACTAAATGGTCTTTGTCAGTTGAAGAGAATTGAAGTATTCAAAATATGATTTAAGCTAAGCTCAAAAACATCCAATTCTGTTTCTCAGTGTTTCATATGCCGTGTAGCATCTAAGCAGATGCTTTATCTTGAAACTAGATGAAAATAAATTAAAAGCAATAAAATCATTGCAGAACTGCTCTGTGCACACTCAAAGAATGAACAAATAGGCTATTCCTAGCGAATAGATTCTGACATCTGCATCACAGAGTGTTTAAATGTAAACTGGTTATCCATGGGCATTCATTAATGATATGCCCAAATAGACACAAGAGAGAAGAAAATAGAGGCAGAACACTAAAAATGAGAAATAATACTCAAATACTGACTACATTATTTTTAGGAGCACAGTCAGTTGAATAACACTGATAATGAAGTGTGTCTTAAAATTACACAGGAACTGATGGACCTATGGGTAAGTGCTTCAGGTGTTATGAAAATGAAAGGATGCTTGTGTTGGGGAGCAGAGGGAAAAGAACTATTCTTTCTTATCTCTTTCCTGTATATTCTTTCTCTTTTTCTCTGTTTCCATATATTTATGCAGACAATATGTTCTAAGACAGCTAATCTAGGAAAAGCATGGTTACAGACACACCTGGCTGCAAGGTACATGTAGAAATACATGGAGGTGGTA
>JAUBNY010000477.1:9327170-9371702 GCA_032275445.1 Crypturellus soui
ATTGTAGGGAGGACGGGGCCAGGCTCTTCTTGGTGGTGGCCAGTGACAGGACAAGGGTTAATGGGTGTAAGTTGAAACACAGGAAGTTCTATCTCCAGGTGAACAAGAACTTCTTTACTGTGAGGGTGACAGAGTCCTGGAACAGGCTGCCCAAAGAGGTAATGGAGACTCCTTCTCTGGAGATCTTCCAAACCCGCCTGGATGCCACCCTGTGCCATGTGCTGTAGGTGTCCCTGCTGGAGCAGGGGGCATCTAGCAGACTAGATGATCTGTAGAGGTCCCTTCCAATCTCAACCATTCCGTGACTGTAAAGAAAGTCAAAGAAAGAATGGCCAGACCTGAAGATCAAGTCTTTTGCCTTTCTTTAATTAGTTGCAGCCAGTGGATGCTTTTGCTGAATGATTTGCAAAAAGTTGTTTTTGCTCATACAAATGAGAAACCCAAAATTTTGTACTGCCAATGTATTAGAAAGTGGAGCTATTGCCCGTTCTTAGGTCTGTGCATTTCTGATCTGTGCTACACATTCAGGAGCATACAAACAGCAGAACAAAAGCAGATTAATAGATCAGTTACAGTGTTCTTTGGTAGCTAGGATTTCTATTGAGAGAAATGGACTTGGAGACATTATCCAGAGAAGAAGAATGAGCCTGGATCATTCTGGTACGCACTGATGATTCAGGGCTGGCCAAAACAGCCAAGCAGAATAGCTTGGCTACTCTTGTAGCCTACCCTTGTTTAGAACTTAGTGTGGGGGTCTGTACTGCAATTTAATTAATAAAATTTTGTCTTTCTTTAAGGTTGAAACCAAGACAAATATGATAATTTTTAATGAATAGTCCCTACTGTACCTGAAGTGTTTATTTTCTATGAATATGTATTTTGACCCTCATTTTTAATGGAATATGTAGCAGAATAGTTTTCTGTTACAGTTCAGTTCTCCAGCGCAGAACAGAAAACATCTAGTTTTCTGTTCAATAAAGTTAATGAACTGAAGACAAATTAGAACATTGTTGGTTTTGCGCTTTTTTCATTTTGTTTTTAGAAAAAAAATCTTGAAATGTACTGTAGGCAACTGCCATTCACCTGAAATACTAAAATGTGGTCAAATAATAGTCTTGATACTAAAGAGTTTAGAAGACTCTTGCTTGTTTTCATGCAGAGAAGCTGAACTCCCTGTGTAGGAGGAGGACAGTATTTTTTTGCAGACTTGTCTTTTAGACACATGACTCTCTGTTTTTATCCAGAAGAACTGGTCCTAGGACTGTAATGACATGGACTTTAAGTTTCACTGTACAACTGAAGTTCCTCGACATTTCCTGAAAAGACATGTGATCATATAAAGTCAATTAAAATAGAGGTCAACTTGGGCAAATGTCTGCTGATCTCCAGACATGCTTAGTTTTATGGTTGTTCTTAATGAGGAGTGACACGTCTTCCTTTGTTTTCTTTCTTTCCTGCAATTCATCAAGGCAAACCAGCCAACATTTGAATACAATATCCCCCAAAAAAACCTGACCCCCAAAGACTGTGTCAATTCAAACAGTACTTGTATAAGCAAAGTGGCAATCTATTGTACTTCTTCTGAAAGTTCTTTTTTTGTGTCAGTTATGGGATGATAATGTGCACTCTGTTATTGTTCTACTTAGGCAGTGAATTGCTGATGTGTATAATGATGCACCTGTTATTCAAGAAATCCCTCAGAAGCCAAACGGTGCTATAAAATTGACATACTCGCACACAGTCAGAGCTGTCAGGCTGTTTCCTCTGCATTATGCAATATTTTCTGCTTTATGGCCATTAAAAGCAATAATAAAACAGCTGTCGCTGAGTGGTATGTTGTCAAATATCAGCGAAAAGCATTGTGATGGTGATAGCCATGTGATTCACAGCGCTATAGCTAAGAATGGGTCATTGTTTTTATTATCAGCCTTGTTCTTTTGGTGTGATTATGTGTTTGCCCTAGGCAAAATCTTGCCAGACAGCAGATAAGACTCGGAGCAATGAGCAACTTTTGTGCTTGTAAATTTTTTTCAGCAAATCTAACCATATAACTCTATTTAATTTCTAAAAATAAAATTTTATGACAGACTGCCAGTGAATTGAGCAACTCTATGAGTCTGCCACAGGTACTGACATGTCTTGTGACTTCTTTGTCCCTCTCGTTATTCAGTCTTGCTGCTTTTAATTCCATAGAGGAGAGATGAAGAGAGAAGCTGGAAAAGTAGGCAGCGTTTGTCCTTTCCATCTTTAGCTGCAACAGTGTTAAGTATGAATTTTGATTGCACCTCTCCCAGGGATCCCAGGAATGCTCTGAATTCTTGGGAACCTAGGAGCCTTGGCCACCTGAGTTTGAGATGAGGTTGCCTGCAGTTTCTGTTGTTGTGACAGACCATGTCAGAGGACTTTCTTAGAAAGGCCTCAGAATCTCTACCTTTTTTAGGACTCTATTTGAAGACTTTTCACAGAAGGGAAGACGGCACAGCTGATCATCTGAGACCCATACATAACCGCACCAGTCCCTGGATCGTGGAGGGTGTTTCAAGCACTGGGGTCATGAAAGACTACTTTCCTTGGATGGCTCAAGGGCACTGCTATGGAGAAGGAAAGTCCGTGGGATTAACAGTGACCTTCAGTGCCCTTCTACAGAGCCATGTATGTTATTTTAATATACCCAAGGAGATGGGAAAGTATTATTTCTGTGCAAGATTTTACAAGACTACTAGTAGTAACACTTTTTTTTCATGTAATGAACAGCCTCAGAAAGACTATGTCCCTTCAAAAGTGCCTCAGCACTCTTTCCCACCATAATGGGGGGATGTCAGGCTCACATATAGTTCCTCGTAAAAAATTGATTGGAGTCAATAATTTCACCCGATTATGCTAAGTTTCAGTTCAGAGCTGTGGCACAGGACCATGTCTCTCTCTAGATCATCAATTAGTGCGCTGCTTGGTTTAACAGTCACTTCCTAACATTAGGAGCAAATTACAACAGGACCAAGGTGAAAAACAGATTAACAACTTCTTGATCTAAATTTGACTTTTACTTGTCTGAAAGCAGTAAACAAGATAGGAAAGGATTTAATTAAGCCTTTGACTTGACAGTCTATTGCAGAGAGGGTTTCCCAGCTAAACAAAATCAGGGTCTGTCAGTGTAATTTTTCATCTGAATTCAGTTTAGAAAAATAAGATCTCCAAAATGCACAAGAACCTAACTGTGAGAGGGGTAGTAAATTAAACTCAACATCTTTTATGTCACTGAGAGGAAAAAAAAAAAAAAAACAACTGCATGTGATGCCCAGAATGACGTTGGCTTTGATTGTGATTCAGCAGCAAAAAATGACAGCTAAATTATTGAGAAGGGTGACTTTCTTAATCCCATCAAAAATTGGATTTCAGTGCTTCCTATTCTTGCTGTCTAGTGTTTGGGACATTCTTTATGGAGAAAGAAAGCGTGGCTTTGAGTCTTCTCAAGTCTACAGGGGGTCTCTCTCTCACTACCTGGTGTAGAGCCCAAACTGGTGTTGTATGATCACTGTCACTGTCACTTGGAAGGAAACAGTGCTCAATTGACAGTCTGGAACCCAGTCTGAAGGATTGGAGGTACAGATTTGCTAGAGATGGTCAGGAGGATATACCTTCTGACTAGACTTTCTCTTATTTCTGTGTGCTGTCCCCTTGGACCTCTCTTTGAGATATTAGCCTTTGACTAATCATAGTGCAAGGTAGTAGGTGTGTAAATCAGCATTCTGGCATCAGCACAAGGCCTGGGTACATACACATTAGGTATTTGGCTAGATACCAAAGTCTTCCACTGGAGCTAGAGTACAGTAACCAGAAGCAATAAATGGAATCCAGTGGTTAGAGAGAGATTTATAAAAAGATCGTAGCCTTCCAACATGGCCTGCTATAGGAAAATAGCTTTTTTTTTCTTATCCTGTAACATTTTAAAAACTTGTTGCTTATTTTTTTATATATATAGTTCAGAATAAGAGAAGAAGCAAGCCCAGAAAGTTTCACAAGTATAGGACCAGGAAATTGTTGATTCTTTGTTCTGAATAGCACTATTTATATAATTAGACACTGTATGAAAGTATTTTATTATTTTCTTATGATTTTCTGTTCTTATTTCGCTTTCATTGGATAATTCCATTCTGTATGATAGCTAAAGGAAACATTCAGTATGCTTTATTCTCCCTTTACTTTTAATGCTTCCATCTTACATTTTTAAGGGGGTCTTTTTGAGGGCTTGCATCAACATGACTGGTAACAGAATATTTTAGAATATGTAAAAGGTCAAGACTTTGATTTCTAATATCATGATTTCTAATAACATTTTTGCACTTACTCATGCACTAACAAAGTCATGAAGCTATGGCTGGTTCGGTTTCCTCGGGAGATGGATTTATTTAAGATAAAGCATTACTGCTTTATCTTAAAATTTGCTTTCTTTACTATTTTTCCTCCCAGAGAAATTAAAATAATAATGAGTCTTAAGAATGCGGTTTTGAGTGCTCTTTGAATATCTCATGACTGTCACTGATTTTTCTGTGAGTGGTTGGTTGTAGCTGGCGCAGTAAACGTGGCTTATTCGCCTGGCAGAAACTGTCAGAAGCAAATCCATGGCAGTGCATTTCCTTCAGAAAAGCCCAAATACTATTTCGACGTTTACTGAGAAAAGAGGGAAGAGATATTGAAAAAAAGGCACAACAGGAATTTTGGTATCAGATATGGTGACAATGGAGCATATGCTGTGTTGTGATTTTTGAAGTTGACAAAGGTGATTGGTGAAACTGAAAGTTATTGTGGGTGAGCTCCTGTCCCTCTGAACTGCATGTCACAGCTCAGCTGCACATAACGCAGTTTGAAAATAGGTTTGACTTTTCAGGGCAAACACTAGATTAATGGAGTTTCATCAGTTGTTTTGAAAGGACTGTAAAATATAGAAAGGATTCTAAACTTCCAGAAAAAAAGAAGTTGACTGCAGATTATTTCAGCTGAATATTTTGCAAAATGAAAGGGCCATTTATGTATAATGATGAATCCTGTCCTTTCTCACTGCAAGATATGAGTTCAGATTTGCTTACACAAACAGGTCAGTGTTGACCTCTAAATGAGTTGCTGTTGTTTAGGATGTTTGGCCTGTGTTCTGTTGGAACACATATTTGGGATTTTTTCCTGTTTTGCACAGTTTTACAGCTTTAAATTTCAGAAAACTTCAAGTACTGAACTAATATTTTATAGGTCTAATCTCTTATTGAAGGAGCAAAATGTTTGTCAGTAAGGGGAGACTGCAAGTAAATGAACAAACAAACTTCTCAAAAAGTCTTATCTGAGGATTTACTGACATATGAAATGTTATTTGGGTAAACAGTCTTGAACCTCTTGAACTCAGGAAGCTCCTAAGGCAAAGGAAGACTCAAGGAGATACTGTTTGTTGCAGTCAGTAATTGATGAGAAGGTGACCTGAGCAGTAACAACTGATGTGCCTGAAGAAATCAAATGTTGTCACAACAAGAACAAACTTTGTTCAGTCATCTCAGGTTCTGCATCTCCCTGGCAGATTAAAATTTACCCTTCATAAGCGTATTTTGAAGTAGTTGGTGCAGAGAGTGATCTCCTTCAATGGGACAGCAGTCTTCTGCTTTGGTTTTCACTGCAAACACTAGTGCTGGGATAAAGTTGCTGAATGCACCCTTCTTGCTGTCAACCTTTAATTAGGTGTGAAACCATCTCACAAGTCAGCTGCTTTGCCTGTAGGGGCTTGCATCTTTTCTCTTTGAAATATGTCTGGCAAGATATGTCCGTTTCAATAGCTCCTTTTCTCATCTTATTCTTTTAAATACCCTGAAACATCATTTTTTTAATGCTCTCAGCTTGATACTGCCTTCATATTCTTCTTCATTTTACAATGGCATATTTGCTATTGACTAAACTGTGTTCTGAGTTGGTGGATACTGGCTACTATGTTCAGTGAGAATTGCGCTCTTAATGTAAAACATACTGAATATTCTATGACTTCTAACAAGAAAAAGGGAAAATGAATAAAGCATGGGGAGTGATTTGACTCTTCTGTCTAACTTGTGAGGTTAACTACGTACTATAGCAGCAGAGCAGCAACAACTGAGCTCGCACCAGCAATATGAACAGAAGGCAGATTTGAAGTTCCTTTCAATCCTGCAGTATAGGCAGAACTTCAGAGGATGTTAGAACATCTCGTTCATGTTGCAGTCACTGTGTGCACCTAAAACCTAAAAGAACTCCAAGTTGAGGTCAAGAGACCATAAAAATATCTACCTGCAAAAGCTGTAATATTGTCTGCATTTAGGATGTGACAAAAGAATTGTGAAATAAAAAGGAACAGGAAAGGCCTAAATCATCTGAAAGCACCACTGCACCTGGTAAATAGTATCTCATCGTGGTGTAAGTGGACCATTCTTTACCGCGTTCTTTACCTGCCCACTGAGCATATTTACTATTTGCTTTTTGGCAGGGTTTAGCTTGTGAACTGCTACTAAAAAGAAACTTTATGAAATACAACTGGTTATTCCACTGGTTATTAAGGCATCAGAATGCTCATCAACTGAGGAAATCTGAGTTAATCCTTGCATCTGAACGACAAATGTACTGTTAATCTGTGCAAAAATATAGTTATTATTATTTTTATTATATATTTTCATTATATATTATTAATATATTGTGTTATATATATTTATATATTATAATAATTATTATATATTATTATATTATCATATATGCATATTATTATTATTAGTAGTAGTGTTCTCAAAGAGAACCATAACATTTTTAAACATGGTATACTATTTACCTCAGTATCAGTATTTTCATTCAGGACTTTTGGTTATTTTGGTGTTGCATGTTTTGTCCTTGTCCTTGAGTTAGAAACAGTGCATAGTTACAACTCTGGAAAGGCAGTCCAGTGATGGAATTGTAATTCTTAATTGCAAGGTTTGATTTATGCTTGTGACTTACTGATGCTACCTAAGTTTTATGACTTCATACTACACTTTTCAGATTGGAAAATTATGGATTAGTAAAGTAAAATCTGAAAGTTTAGATGAACTATGCATGATAAAACAATCATAGTATGAGAGTTATAATGTAAGTCCAAAGTCTTGTCACAGGTTATATAGTTAAACAAACTGTTGGGGTGAGTCCTCAAAGCTCTAAGTTACATACTGGAGCAGAATTGAAAGCATTTGCTGTTATTTCACAGTGTGCTTTTGAAACCAATAACAAGTTTAAACAAGTAGTTTAAACAATAATTCTATGTGAGATTCATTTCTTGCAAAGAAATCTTTTTTGTCACTTGGGAATGATGTGAAGACAGAGAAGAGCAGCTTATTGGCTTACCGTTAAGTAGTGATATTGGGAAATGCATCATAAACCTTTGTCAACAGATCTTCTGCTGTTACTTGGAGTAGCCTTTTGAATACTATGGTTGGCATGATCTGAGAGATCCATTTCCTAAGTGCTTTCATGAATTAAGCTAATCCCCCTTTTCAATGAGAGATAGCAAAGCATAGTGGCCAATGAAGAACATTTTCTGTTGAGGAGATTTATTCAATGAAATCATTCATTGCTGATGATAGTTTATTTAAATTGAACACTTTTACCTAGAAAAAATGAAAACCGAAACCTGCCCATTAAGTAGGAGGAAGCTAGGGCAGGGGCAAAAATGTATTTGTATGTCATCTTGAGGTTGCGTGTGTTCAACTGCCTCTTAGATCCAGGAACTGGGAATGAGCTTTAATTGTGTGTGGCTAGATAGAGTCAGGACATGGCCTGGGAATCATGAATAACTGATGCATTTCAAGCAGACACAGACTTTTGTGAATCTTAGAGTTGAACAGAGGGGCTCCTTCTTTTCTCCCAGTGGTGTCACCTGATGGAGTACATTTCGTCCCTATTCTGGTGCACATGTTCATGAGCATACCCTAGTCACAGATGCAATAATTTATTTCTTGGACTTTTGATAGCCTGGAAGCAATGCTCTGGATGAATGAATCTGTCCCACAAAAGAAGGAATTGGAGAAGAGTCTGAAATATGTCTTATGTGTGACCTCCATACATACTACATTATATATATATATATACACACACATATATATGACTTCCATATATATCCATTAACTTCCATTGACTTCTTCAATACAAAATTAACAATTATCTTTTTAATTGCAATGTACATGCTGAATACTTACTACCCTTCAAAAAATCATCTTCTACATACTAACTGCTGGTTTCATGACTCTGATTTCTTTCCAACATTTGCATAGCTCTGTTACTCTGACAAGAGTAGAATTTTATGAGTTCCTCTTAGCAAGTTCAGATGTATGTCAGTATTAACTGGGAAATTTTGTCATTCCTTGTGTTAGTAACTGATACCTTAGTCTCTTACAGATGGAAAACAGTGCCCTGCTGTTAACCTTAAATATTAAAAAATCATAAAATACTAAAACTGTTAGAATGATTAAAATGAAAATACAAGTGATCACTCTGGTACTTTTCAGGAGAGGAAAGCTCTTTTTGTGCTCTTAAAGAACATTTTCAGAATATTTTTAATGCCAAAGAATGATTGAAGCTCAGTTTTATTTTTTAAAAATTATGTAAACTAGGATTACATTTTTGGGCAATAAGGATTCATCCATAGACACTCCAGAATATTAGAAATTTATGTATTTTTTTCTGTGAAATATGCACAACTCAGTTTGCTTACTGTTGTGCTGTTTAGTTCTACCCATGACAGGGTGAGAAATCATTGATTGACAGCTTTATATACCAACAGTGCTTGGTTTTGAATGGGTAGGACTTCAGTAATATAACCACTCTGCTTTATATAGTTCAAAATAGTTTGAGTTTTGAGCAGTGTAAATTTAGGGCCTAGTGAAGACTTAGTCTGCTGGAAAAATAAAAGCAGAGATGGGGAAAAGAACAAGTTTTTGTAAGCACTGAGGTCTATACAGATTCAGGTGAATTGAGGACAGTGAAGATAGACAACAATCTATCAGTAAACCAATATTTTTGCTAAAATCCTGTGAGAAAAGATGAAACAGAATGAGTGGCATCAAATTCAGGGTATAGGAATTGCATATTTGGTGCTAATTTTATATTTCAAAAGTCTATTTGAGAAATGTTTCAGCAATGGTTACCTCCTCGGCTATGCACTGCAAGAGCTGCTAACCACTTAAGAATATTTGGGGAGGAAGTGTATGCAAAGCCTGAGATACTTGAGGTCCCACATGCCAACAGTCCATTGACTGAGTTCTGAGAGCAGTCTAGTTAGTGACTCAGTCATGTTCTACTCCAAAATAAAACTGCAAGAGTTGACAACCGTGTAGATTTATCTTTCTGGTGTTTCATGCAATTTGATAATGAAACTTGGCAGGTTACTTCTCTTTCTTCTTGGCTTGGCATACTGGCTCTTACCTGTCAGGCACAACACAGTAGTATATTTAATTTCTAAAATGAGGAAAGGATGGAATTCAGATTATTTTAATAGATTTTGGTTATTATTTTCATTCAAACCCTTCCACTTTTTTTTTAGCAACTATAAAACCTATAGAAAAGATTTAATCATGGGTCACAATTCACAGGTGATGTCTGATGACACCTGTATAAGGTGTAGGAAGAATTATGACTGACAGCTTTAAAAACTTTGAAAATGTATTTCAGTAAAGTATATTAAGAATATTTTTACCTTGTTTCAGCTTTGTTGCTTATAATACGTTAGATGAGAATCACTAGTGCCAAGGAGCCAGATAGTAAATGTATTTTTCGTTAGAAAGTAATGGTGTTCATGGTTTGGCAGCTCAAATAAATAGATTTTTGTTGTTGTTGTTTGTTTGTTTGTTTGTTTGTTTGTTTGTTTTTGGGTTTGCTCTAAGGCATTTGAAAAAATTCACAAAAGGTCAAATCTAGTGTAAATGGAAGCTTATATCCTAAAGTATAAAGATATACCTATGTTTTAACCTGTTATTTTTCCTCACTGTATAAAGGAAAGTCTCATACGAATTTCGTGGTTGCTGCTGGTGAATGCTGTCTTTTCAAGCTATTTTTCCTCATAGGACCTTGGTGTTTAGTAAAAAAGCCTGAGTTAAAGGAGCTCAGTAGCCGCACTTTCCTTCAGACAATTGAGTTTTCTGTGCTGACAAGTGTGCTGGGAACTCTTTGACCTCCTCTTTCACATTCCCTTTTGCACAAATAATACTGGATTGGGACTTTCACATAAAATAGAGAGACTGATTTTACCAATTTCTGAAACTTCTATTATCCCTCCAAAGCAAAGCCAAAAATACTGTAACTTGGAGTGGTGGAAATTGCAAACCTGATCTTCAAGCTTGTAAAATTGGAGCAATTTTGTTAAAGCTGATGCCAGCCTACACCAGCCAAAGATCTCAATTTGCAGGGATGGAAGGAAATTTTTGAACTGTCTGGTCCATCTTAAATATAAAGATATATTTAAGGATTAGAGTGACCATTTCATAATCTAGTTTGTCTTGGAGTAGGTCTCAGACCGAACAATTCAAGTTCTACATTGATGAGAATACAACAATATATTTTGTGTTTATTCTTCTCTTTCCACACTTGACTATTAGCACATCTGAAGGAACTGTGGAGACAGATATGAAGACTTGAAATAGACCTAGTTTGAGTTTGAGCCATATTTGAGAAAGGATTGGTTTTTACTGATTCACACCAGTTTTACCTCCACTTAGAATGCAATTATATTTCCAGATGGAAAACATTATAGCCTTGTAACTGCAATATTGTAGAATTGTATCTTTCCAGCTACTCTTTAGGAAAATATTGCTGAGGTTACAATACCAACAATTTGGTATTGTTTTGCATTCTAGTGAAAACGAGGATCTGATACATATTTTCTTCCCCCAAACCACACAGAAGAGGAATCTTGAAAAGCAAGCAGACTGGTAAGTTGGGTATGCATCTTGAGCAAGAGAAACTACTTTTCTACTTCCCAAGTCTCTGTCCTAATGACCTCATTTTGTAATGGTGTACATGGCTTTTAAACCAGAAAGCAGGAGACTTGTTCGGTGGACTGCTTAAGTTCAATGGTAGGTTCCCGACAGTACTTAAATATATTTCTAATTCTGCAGTGCTATCGTGAATTTGCAACTCCATAGTGGCTATGAGAATTCCACTGCAGTTCTCTCGAGCCCACAGCTGAGATCCTCTCCTTAGGTCCTTACTTTATTTATACTCCTATTGCACAGTGCATCTTCCCAGGAATGCACATGCATGTCTGTATGTGTCCTAGTCAGGCTGGTGCATCAATATCAATGTCGGAGTTGTCAATTCTCTCATTAAATCTGGGAGTCAGGAAATAATGCAGCTGTGAAAAGATTAATAGGTCCACTATGCCTAAATTGTTCCCTGCGGGAGATGAAAGGTTAGTGTATATTTAGAATAGTGCATTGACCTCATAAAAACACAATGCTACAGCTGGCTTTTTGAGATGGATGGTAGCAGAGGCAGAGATGTCTCTGACTGCCATGGAGTCAGCCTGATGGCTCTGGCAACATCACAGGCAACTGGAGCTATCAGTTTGATGACTGTGCTCTTCAAATATAGAAATAACAGGAAAAAAGAAGTGAGCATTTGAAGCATATTGCAACAATAACTGTTAGTAAGAAGGCCCTTCCTGCTATATTCAGACACTGCCATTGCCCAAATGTGTCACTATACAATGAGGCTCCACAGTGCTAGTTTGCATCCTGCTGAAAGCAAGACTGAAATGACCAGAGGGAAAGAGTGAGAGAGAGAGCAGATAAGAGAGACTGGCAGAGACCAGGGCTAAAAATCTTTGTTCAGTTACTCGCCTGCTATGATGGTTGCCTGATTTCCAGACTACGTTTATTTGTGCCTGGCTACACCTTCAAAATTAACCCACAGTAAGTTGCTGAGGAATATAGAAGGGAGAAAAAAATTGACTCTAGAAAACCTCTTAGCCCATATGTGTGTGCAGTACAGAGTTAATAATGAGCATTCTGACCGCATGAAGTGGAAATTGCTCTTAGAAAAAAAGAGAAATAAAGCAATTTATGTCATTTTGAAAGACTGTGATCTAGAATAACAATAAAAAGAAGAGGCTGAACACACTGAAGGCTAAAAAGGAACAGAAAAAACACCAATAAGCTAAAGCTAAATTCCTTTTGATGTTTCTAATGTTCTGCTCCAGTTCCCAATAATCACCAGGATTATTGGTGTACAATTCTTATAAGCCTTAAGAGAATATGTCTGTTAAGGATTTATTCCCTCTTTCACAGCATTTATATAATCTTGTAAACTGCTATGAAAACCAGATAGTTGCCCACAATATAACGGGAAGTAAGGAAGGATGCAGACAATCCTGCGGACAAAATGAGGAGCAAAAGCAGCAGGCGCCTTCCAGGTGCTTTCAGGGTCCCTCTCCCAGCTGGGCCCTTTCCAGAGGCTCCTTTGCAGGGTAGTTGTTTATAGCCTGCCACTGACTTTGACGCCATTCAGCTCACCCAGTTTGAAAGTGTTTCGTCTGATCTTAAATAGGGCAATCCTGCACTGTGAGGAAAAAAATAGATTTGTTTAAAGGCAAGCTCATCATTGTCATTAACTCCTTTTGTTCCGGAGACATAGAGTTTTTCCAGGCAGGACTATATGAGTTGTTGTGTAGCTGTTTATTACAGGAAAAGGTCTGTTCTGAAGAGAAGTATGATGTGAGAGTTGGACCGTTAGAGGTTTTGGAAATCTCTGTAGGTACCAGTCATTAAGGTCCACATATAACTCAAAAGGGTTCAAACATGTACACTGAATTTCATACTGTCAAAATTAGTAGGCTGATATCTCTGTCATTCAGTGAGTTAGATCAGAAGTCTGGGACAAAAATGAACCATGACAATCTGAATCCAAAGAGCATCCTTTCAGACTATTTGCAATGTATGTTTCTAAAACTGTGAAAAATGATTTGGCTGCCACAGTCTTGATGGAAGTTACTAGTGCTCAAGACTTATGGGAATGTGGTTTTCACTTGTTCACTTTTCTGAGGCTGCAGTGAGTACCTGGTTTATTACTCAGAGTATGTTTGAGAAAAGCTTTGATTTGAGGCCAGTCACATTTGGCAGAGGGTGGAATTTGAGATACCCAATAGTTACTTGGATTTGAACTTGGCTTCTCATATGCTTACATAGATAAGGCACAACCAGGCGTGTATTCTAAAGGGTGGTTCCAAAGCCTTGTTTTCTTTTAGACTCTCCAACCATCTGTAAAAGAACAGAGGGATGGAGTTTGGAGTAATATACTATTATCTTAATCAGAAAGGGGATATGACTTCTGTCCAAAATACATTAGACTGGGAGGAAATTCTGCAGATAATTCCTACTGTGAAGGAACCCCCAAATCCCGGAAGGGAATGCTAAGTCTCCAGGAGTTTGGGAAGGGAAGAAAGAGGCTGTGTAGAAGCCACATGAAGATGAAAGATTAGATACCTTACTTTAATAACTAACTTTATTTAAGTTAGAAGGCTAGCTTATAGCTGTATTTAGTGGGAAGAGATTGGTCTCTTTCCACTGAGTTTAGAAAAACAACACTCTGTACCATCAACTTCACATGTCTTAAGAATAGACAGTAGCTTTGTAGGGCCTCCCTCAGAACTCCTATTGCAAACATTCTGCTGTGGTTCTCTGGTAAATGTAATTGGAATGAAATAAACTGGAAAAAGGGTGATAGTGATGTATTTGGACCTTGGAAATTATGATTGAGGATCCCGTAAGGGGTTCTGTATGACATGTGCAGGGCTTCTGAATTCCATGTGTGCTTCTGAGGCTTGAGCCACTAATGATTATTAAACTCATATTTTAACTTCATGAATTCTTCATTTACTTGTTTATTTGATTTTATTTATTTGAAATTTGTTCTCAATCTTTCAGTTTTATGCATAAAGAACTTTACAATACAAAAGGATTAAAGGTAGTCTTAGACCTGCACTAAAAGGAAACAGGTAAACCTATAACAACATGAACCCATAGTCTTGTGAGAAAAAAAAAAAACTTCTCCTAAATAAGAATACTTTTATTTCAAACTATTTAAAGATAAATCATTTTGCTCTGTTTAAATGTTTAATGCACTGAAACTCTGGGATTTGGACAACTGTTTTCTGCCCAGTCTTGGCTTTGAAACACATTACTGACTTTTATATTAAACCCTATTACATCAGTGTTTCTCTTTTTTGGCAAAGCAGCAGGTGGAATATTTGAACATCTGCCCATCACTTGTGGAATCACACTTCATTTATTGAGTGGACTTTCTCTCTTAGTTTAGAATCTGTTTTGACAGGAGCACTTGTCATTTTATACACTGTGTTGGGACTTGATTTAAGTCTTTTATACATTAAAATTTGCACCATTGAAGGTTTTTAGAGTGCAGTTTTCACTAAGCTGGTTTTATAAAGGTCACTGTGCCAGGAAATTCATTCATTATCTTGACTTGGAAAATTAAACACCAGGTGCATATAACATGTATCAAACTGAGTCCTGCTACGCAACTTCTTTGATTAACTGCTTTTGTTAATGAACAACTGCAAGTTTAAGAATGGTGCTGAGGTACTATGTGAGTGATTTCATACAGTTTTAAGAAACCTGTAGCCAGAAACTGCCATAACTCTGATGGGTGGATGGAACTGCAAAATGCAGGGGTTGGACTCAAGTATTAGTTTTTCGAGGAAAAAATAAAACAACTATTATTATTGTCCTGAATCCCTGCTGTTACCAACTAGTAGTGAGATTGATTGTCTGGAGGCTCCTAATTCTAAGTATGCTCTAAAAGCTATTTTTTTTTAAATCAAATATGTTTCTCTTGATACATCATGATCTTATGTCTCGGGGAAAGGTGTTTGCTGAAGCTTGAATTACTACAGCATGTTGAAAAAGAGGATTCTGTAGAGAAGAATAAGGGTATGGAATAAGCACAACAAGCTTCCAGCACTCCTTTGGCAATATGTCTATACTGAAATGCTAAACTATCCTATTGAAATTGATCTAGTTTTGGCCATAAATGTTTTCGCATGTTCGCATTTTGCTCAAAAGTGGAACCTGAAACTTTCTCTTGAAAATGCTTTAGTATAGGTCATTTTTAGGCTATAGGAAGGGAAACTGTGAAACATGGTGACTCTAGCACCGCAGAGGTGGCCGCAGTACAACAATACAGGACTGCTACAGTCTGTACTGCTACAGACTGTACACTGCTACAGTCTTGCAGTAACTACCCAGTTTCAGTAAAGTATTCAAGTGGCATTAATAAAAAGGGCTGTAAAAAAGGAGGCCTTGTCCTCTGTAAACCTTCAGGGATCTTGAATATATCCAAAGACTTGATTTGCCTGATTCTTGAATGTTGGACATAAGAAAAGTAAACTCTGAAGAGCTGTAAACCACAACCCGAGCAGTACATGTACCCCATTCTAGCTAGCAAAGCAGTGTGAAGAGCTCCTCTGAGCCACCCCTTGGCTCAGGGCCGTGTGGATTTCCAAGCTGAACTTGCCAGCCATTGTCTGCAAGGTAGGGAGTTCAGATTACCGACTTCTTGGCTGAAACCGGCAGGGGCAAGTCTCCAGGTACGCACCACAAGATTGCTTCCTGGGCTGGGATGGCTTGTGTCCATCGTGTCAAGTATCTCTGTTCTTTGCTTTCCCACATAGTTGGTTCTGGGGTTACAACAGGCAGAGACAGATTAGGTCTGACACATATTTAGCTACAGTAAAAAAAAATCCCCTCTGCTTCGCCTTCCTCCTTCACTGTGTGATAGCTCTGGACTGGTGGCCAAACTGCCCATTGTGTTGCTTTTGTTATTTAATCCCTGGAGCAGAGTTTTTGAATAATAAGGTGACAGTGGAGAAATTTATACAGAAGTTTAATAGTTTTTCTATACAGAAAAGAGGAAAAAAACAAAACAAAAAAACCTTTCCAGATCCTCAGCCAGAGACATAGTTTCACAGCAAAGGAAATCTGCTCAAGTAGAGGCTTCCAGATGATGGTATGCATGTCACAAATGGTAGGTGAATTATCATCTAATGGGTTGGCAGTTCCCGACTCCTGGGGAACAGATATTTAGCTGAGTCAGGGGTTAAATACCATTACAGAATTTGGCTGAGGCTGAAAAGAGTGGTAATGAGGATGTAGATTGAGCTCCCAGCTTGAAGTTATCTGCTGAAGGGTAAAAGTGGGAGCGGGAAATGTAAGAATTCTCTCAGTTCAAATGTGTAGGATCTGAAAAGAGAAGAGCAGGGCTGCTTTATTAGTTGCTGTTTATGCATAGTGATAGGTGAGCAAGAGCAGCAAAAGTCAAAACGCTTCCAGAAGTCAAAGCTCAGGAAAAACTGTGCATGTTTGCCATGCCTTCAGAGTTCTCAAGATCTAGAAAAAAAGCAGTGGATCTTTCAATGCTGAAAAAGTTTAGATGAGTTTTACAATATTGACAAAAGTTGCCTGTTTATAGATGCAGAGCTTCACTTCTTTTTATGTGTTTCTGTGTTCTTCTGGTATATAAAAGGTAGTAGTGTGTGTGTTTATGACATGACTATGAATTCTTTGATTTTGAATAATGTTACATACAGTCATCATTTAGCTACGCTCTATGCTGTATGTTTCTAGGCTCAATGAAATCTCTAAAACAGGGATAGTTAAAATATTCACTATGTACCAGCACTGCTTACTTGCAAGCAAAAATCACAGTTGTATTTATCAGGCTTTAGAAGTGGAATTTTAATAGAAACTTAAGAATGCAGGTAAATAATTTAAAATTCTAAATAAATTTGGGATAAAAATATATTTATTACCTTCATCTCCTCTATATTCTTTTTACTGCATACTATTACTTTTTTTTTTTTTTTTTTTTTAATTGTGGTATTCACTTTGCCAGTAAGCAATTTGGACTTTTTATCTGTAAACAGTTCTCCCTGTCTTGCAATGCTTGCAATAAATATGCCTTGGAGTGATTTTTTGGTTCTCTAATGCATTCTTATGGCAGAACTTCCCATTTAAAAGTCACATTTTTCCTCCTAAATCTCTCTACCCAATAATTTTTGCTCAAGTTTTTATACAGTGTTCCCTTTTTAGTAATGGCCTCTTCTTCATCTTGCTAGTCCTTCAAAAGTTTCTTGAATATTCAAGATATTTAAAGATAGTTTTAATAGACACTTGCATCAGTTTCTGTACACACAAGTAAGCAGCCTAACCAGATGCATTATCTGGAAGTTGATCTGATTTTTCTCTTGTCTTTGGATTAACCTAAAGAGGGTCCTGATTCAATGATGCAATTTCTTACCATGTAAGGAAAAATACCATACATTTTAAAGCACAATTATATATTTATACATAATACAGTACACAATATGCAAAAGAAAATAGTTCTGTGGCTTGAAACATGAGGTGCTGTGAGCTTGGAGAATTGATTATCAGCTGCAGGTGCTATCAAAATGGAGGTGCTTTGGCATTATTGAATATGAAACAAAAGCACTAAAAGTGGATGAATTTCTAATTGTATTTAAAGCAACTGAGCAGAGTGTTGCAGTAAATGAAATAATCCATGCCCTCCTGGGCTGATATCTTGTAAAGCTGGGAAAGTCCTGTTACACTAAATCATCTAAGCCAATTCCTTGTTTATTCAGGACTGCCCCCTGCTGTGTATTCCCAAAAGTTTTGTCTAATCCATTGTGAAGTGGATCACTTCTGGGACTTCCATAAATTCTCCTGGGAATCAATCAGCTGCCATCATTAGCATCTTTCCTTCCTTTGCCTAATTCCTTCTCTCTTCCCTATTTCTCACGCTTGCACTTTCATCAACAATTTTTTTTCCCCTGATTGAAGTATTTACATCTTAAAGTTCTTCCATGCAGTACACTCTTCATGTGGATTCGTTTGTAATTTTCCCATTAACAAAGAAAAGGGATTTTTGCTCTAAAATCTGACACCATAGGTATACATTTGCCAACACTGATACAGTTTGCATTTTTTTTTCATTTTTAACCCCAATCTTGAAGAACTGATGGTGTTTTTATTGTTTTGTTTGTGTTTCTAATATTTGTGTCAAATTATAATCTCCAACAAGCAGCACTGGACTACCTCATTATTTATTGTTTTGATAGAGAAAGCAATTAAACATAATTAACTGGATGATTATCATTTGCTGCTAGAATTTACCAAGAATGCGTATGCTCCTTCAGGGAGTTGTTTGCTATTTCCTGCACTACTGATCTGGTGCTGTTTGGCAAGAATCTCTTTTTTTTCCTCCCTATTTACTGCTTCACTGATCTGGGGCAGGAAGAAAGTAACTGCATGAAAATATGCATGCCCTAGCCTAGCTTTCTTGCAGAGAGCATCTGGGTAAACCTCTCTTTGAATTTGTTGAAATAACCAGAATTGGTATGTGAAAGAAAGCTCCTTTACTGTCCTGATGATATTTGGGGAGCCAAAAGATTTTGGTTTATTTATTTTCCAAGATGGCTCTGTAGATACAAGTCTCTACTTCAGCAAGATTTTCCTTTTAAGTATGTAACTGTTACATTTCCTGCATTAGGAGTAAAAATCATCCTTTTTGAGAGATCCAGGTTGGTTTGTGTATCACTAAAACCTTACCTCAAGAGTGCCTTAAGACACTCTACACACAAATTTAAGTGTCATTAATATACTACTTTTTCCTATCCTGTAATCATGCCATAACCATCAGGTAGAGCTGCTGATTATCTCATCTGAAACTATATAGACTCCAATATATCAGCATGTGAAGGTAAATTCCTGTCATTCATTTATCACTTAGTCCTCCCTATGGGAATTCATACCTCAGTCACATTTAGCACTTTCTCTTGCCTTAAATGTTAGTGTAGCATAATGTAGTAAAGTGTTTTAAATGCAGCTAAGATATGGCAAGACATGGCGGATTAGAAATATATAAACTTTGTTTTGATAAATAATTGTCTAAGGGGCCATTTTATTGTGTTCCAGAAACATATCCAGATCATTTTTGCTTATATTTAGGACCAAGGAGACCCACTATACTACCAAGCTTTCTCCTGATAGAGTAGTATTTTCATGAAACAATAAACCTTCTTCTCCACCCCATTAGAAACCCATCCAACTTTCTTCTTAATGCTCTGCTTTAGGCAGATACTTCTGACTGATAATTCATCAGTATGCTGAATGGCCCTGTAGTGCAACCTTATCTACGGAATACTTTTCTCTCCATTTCAAGCACCGTTGCTTCTGAAAATGTCTGACCTCTTTCTTGCAGACTTTCAGCACTTCATAAACTTCTTTACATTTCTGGTCCTTCATATTCTACAATGTTTACTAAAAATCTCTGTGGATTTGCTGGCAAGCACCATGCATAGTACTTAGGCAGAAAGAGCCTTTAGATGACTGTGCAAATGTTAGCTAGTTAGTCTGTCGTCGTTCTGTGAGATAGGCTAGTTTTATCATCTGCATTTGCACAGATGGGAAATTGAAGCAGAGAGATTTTAAAGTGACTTGCCCTGGGCCAAGCCACATGAAACAGTGTCAGAGCTGAAAATGGAGCCTGGGAATTGCTGTTTCCCACAGTTGTTCTCAACTTGTAACAGTTCACCTCTGTGTTGTAGGCGAAATGACCCTGCCGAATTGTACTGGGGGGAAGTGCGGGAAGGTTAGTAGAAGGGACTCTGCGTTTCTGGCCGCAGCAACTGCTTTCCTGGAAGGAACTGAAGATGCGTGTGCTCGGATGCCGTAAGCAAAGGCTATGAGAATCCAAGCTGCTGCATAGCATAGCCTGTGCATCTCACCCAGTAATTCCTGCATCTGGTTCCCAAACAGCCAAGCTGAGCCATGGCTTAAACCAGATACTCACTTGTACAGACGTTTTATGGAGTTACAGTGTTTTCTCCCTATATGGCATGTCAGATTTAAAAGCACACATACGCTATGTGCTCTTTTAGGGGAAGGATACTGAAAGGAACAACTGAGAAATGTTTTTTCTACTTTTGTGTGCTTAGTAAAATATAAACACTGTGCAACATTATACGTATATATTATGTATAAGTGTATACATGTAAAGAATCATTTTAGTTGTTGAGCTCTTTAGCAATTCTGGAAGATCAGAGAAGCAGCATATGAACAAAAAAGCTGTAGAGTCAGAATTTCATGACAAAATGTACTAAGCCACACTCATAAAGACTAAGTTTTAACACACCTGCAGGCACAGCGCTTAAATGGCCCAAATATGCTAGTCGACTGTTGTTCCATCGGGTTCCTTTGGAACTACTCTTTCAGTAACATTACCCAGAAAATTGCTTAAGGTCTTGTGTTCATCAGGGAAAAAAGTATAGTTAAAACAAGTTTCAAAAGACAGTAAAACCTTTGTACCAACAGATCAGCTAGTGTTTTGCTACAACTCCTGGAGGAGTCCACTATATTTCTTACAGGCAACCTGAATCAGACAACTCTGTTTCAAAATCAAGACAAGGATTTTTTTTTTTTTTTAACATGCAGGTAACAAAACTATATATACAGATAGCAAAAGCAAATATGGGATACACAGATCCCATCATTTTTCAGCTGCATTTCTTTTCCGTAGCAGATTTTTCTAGACCTGACTCCCCAGATTCCCACTTTAAGTCCTTACAATTGGGAGAGGCAGTTAGTTCCCCTTACTCAAAGGAATGAATTAAATCTAAGTGTGAAATGTACCCATCAGGGCTTTCAAGAGGAATCTGCTGTTATTAAAGGAAATATTCTGTCAAGTTTATAAACATTTCATTTAGAGTCCTCTGGTTTCTTAGGGTCACAGTATTAAAATACATGGAACAGCTAGGTTCTATACATTTAAAACCCTCTAATCTGTTTAGAAATGTGATGCTGGGCATTGCCAGATGGACTAGCTCCATGAGTAAGAGTTTAATAGAGTTTCACTCTTTTGAATCAGATTTGGGCTGTGAAAATTATTCCTCCTTTCTCCCTTTATTTCCATATATCTTTTCTGACCTGTTTATTTGGTCTGCTGTGAGAGATGAGTTGTGAAACCTTAAAGACAAGCTCCCAAGGAGACCTACTGGAAGCCTGAGTCCTGTAGGAGATACTTGGAGCTGCATAAAAAAACTGTGGAAAATTGCTTTTTAAAGATGTTATGTGAGACAGGAATAGTATACATTCTCAATCCACCAAAATGTAAACTTAAAAAAAAATCTTCCTCTGAAAAAGGATGAAATGTTTATTAATTAAAATGAAATAATTCTTTTTCAATTTTTATTCAGAGAATGATTTTTTGTTTTTTATCTGTTTATTTGAGAGTTTTAACTTAAACATTACAATTATAAAATCACGTTAATTTGGAAATTAGGATTTGTTTGAAAGTGTCAGGTTAACCTTGACAATCTCTTTGAGACTGCTTTCTAAATTACAAATGATTACTGATTATTGATCTATTGATTAAATTTGAACTTCAAAAAACCTGGAAAAAATGGACAGTATTTTTCAATGGAAAATATGTTTTCTTGATGTTTTTCTGGCCACTTATATCTCTTACATGATTCAGCCATCTGTTTCACGTACCACATAGAGGGACATGATACTCTGATTTTATAATGATGCCTGTTAGAGAAACAGAAAGAAAGAAAATGTTAGGGAAAAAGTGAAAAGTGAGGGAATGTTATTATAGCTCTATAAGTCATACTTTTCTTGGGAGGAGCTTCCAAGTAGCACTTATATTAGTATCACCATGAAAAAAATATTTTACTTCTGCATTATTAGGCATTCAGTTGTAAGGCCTCCATTATGCAAAGTAGCTGTCAAGTCTGGTGAAATCTATTACAATTATCTTTATAGCTTACATTTCACTTATATGTGCACAGCCTTTGATCTAGAAGAAATACATTACTGCAGGGGAATACTCTAACTATATATTTCAAATCTCACATTTATAAACCAATCTAAATATAAATACATCATGTGTAATCCATCTGTAGATGTGACTTCACGTCTTTTTCAGGAAGTATTGGACTTGAAAAAGTTATTGCTTGTCACATTTCAGGTACATCTCATTAGTGGTGTTTGAAAGTTTCCAGTGCTATTCAGATTATTTCATATCTGTCAAATTGCTCAAGATCTGCAACAATTTATCTTGTTCCACCTGCTGCTGTGTCATTACTGATAATGGGTTTCGAACTTGCAGGGCATAATTGACCAGAAATGTGTTTCAAACCATTGCATTAGCTTCTTTGGCAAAAGATGTCAGAATTAAATCATAATTTCATCCACTGTTTAAAAGTGGGATGCTTTAATTTTGCCTACACCGTTGGCTGTAGCTGTAGTGTTGTCTGAGGATTTTCGGTATTACCCAATAGCTCAGACTGAAACCCAAGAAACTGCAGGATGCACAATACTGTATGTGTGATAGCTGTTGGCATAAGTTGATGTATACATATTACAAAATCTCAGATGTTATAAAATCTCATTCCTGGGTAGATGGTGAAATTGTATAAGCAAAACCGTCAAGATCTATTCCTGAATTCCCTAGTTGACAATGACACTCTGCAATCATTTCTTGCTTAATGCAGCAAGAAGCTATTTTATTATTGTATGCACATATGTTTCCGTGGTACTAATAAACATATGTTCCTTATAAGCATGAAATGAAATCCCTTTCTATCCCTTTTCAATGTACTAGCAATATTAGTATGTATGTAGTATTAGTAGCTGATTTTAAAGGAAAAGATGATTTCTTTCTGATGAAGTAAAACCTTTCCACTCTCCTATCTGTGAACATGTGCCAAAATGCAAGTGAATTATTTACTGCTGGATGAAAGACCACATCTTTTTCTTCAAAATTCTCTTTCTTCCCCACTTATGTTCACTATGTGTTTTTCAAGGTGTGTTTGGGAGCCAGTATCAGAAATGTCAAAATAATCACAGTTTAACATTGAAAAGAATAAAACCTTCCAGATTTCTGGGCGCTTCTGCCAATTCCAGAGAAAAGTCATCAAGTTCTTTTCTGTGACTGTCAAGACTTAAGCAAGTGCTGTGGCCAGTCCCAAGTAACAAACCCAGAAAAGTAGCAGTCCAGACGCAGGGAAGAGCATAATTTGTGTGCATTATAGGTTACAGACATCTTTTATAAAATTATTAGGAGTCATTGCTATTCCAACATTATTAATGTCTTCTAGAATCTACTGACCAGGAAGGTTGAGAATGAAGCTGACCGACCTTGTAACAGAGAATGGGTTTCTTGCCCTTAACCTGTTTCGTGATAGCACGGACTGGGCTGAGATAGTTTTCAAGGTACCGTAGGCGCGAGGGGCGCAGCGGCTGGTGAGGAGCTGCCCTGAGGTGGCGCAGGGGGTCGCTGCCTGTGCTCTGAACGGCTCGGAAGCCCAGAGCCACCTCACGTACCAGCCAGCGCACTGGAGAGAGGCCACCTGAGCGAGGGAACCAGCACTGTCCAGAACCAGACGTGTGTAAGGCCGTGGACTTATTGATAATAAATGATCAAGAGAAATAAAGACCTTGATACTGGGGTTCAATTGATTTAGCTTGATTTATAGGGGGAAAATGTATTTGTGAAAGCAAGAATAAAATTTTGCATGTATTTTTTCATAAAGAAGGATAGAGCATTTGTTATAAAAGATATCCGACAATTTTGCATAACATTTTCCATTTTAATTATTGTTTTTCAATTTATTCTGACAGTAATAAATGACTTGTAGGCTAATGAAAACTGCCAGAAAGAACAAAAATAAAGCCTACAAAGGAGCTTGCTGCATATCTTTATCTGCAGCAGCTCTGACAACAAAATTTGCATATAATTGGACTTCTGGGAAATGCAGAGATTCTTTGGTGGCGGTCTAAGGAGCTGCCTGAAAGCTGGTTAATCGCTAGTTGTTTTACAAAGATGGGATTAATGGAGTAGGGTTTCAGCCATAGTAAAGTCTGCCTTTCTTCCCCTTCCTTCAGCACATCAGCAGTCTTTCCCTTTTGCACTTTATGATGGTACTTAGGATCTTTTATCTGCTTCCTTACAGTGAATATAATGCAGTGGAGAAATTGGTATGAAAGGTGGTGTTTTCTGAGACAAACAAACTAAGAAAATAACTATGTATTTAGAGTTATATATCCATTTCTGACACTGAGGACTGAGTCACTCAACCTTTTCAGCTATTCAGGGTTAAATATGCCAGATGTATTAATTCTTCTGAGGCAGACTTTGCACGTTTTGTGATATGAAAAAAGGATTCTGTAATTGTTTTCCCCTGCTGGAGTTAAGTTAGGATTTTTAACGTTGACAAATATATTATTTTAGCCACAGTAATGTTGTATTTGAGAAATAAAATATACCAATGTATATTTTATTATAATTAAAGGCTGTCACCTTTTTAAGATGAGTCTTTGATGTGCATCTGCTCACTCAAGACTGCTAGCAAGGTCACTTGAAAGTCCTGCAGTGGCAACACTCAAATATTCGCTTGCTTCTGTGCCCTTGTGCAGTGTTTAAGCTGCTCTGCGAGCACTGTAGGAGTTGAGCAACTCACGTGCTAGAGAAAAGGGACATCATAAGCCCCTTCACTTCCTTGGAATACTGTGCCTAGTTTGTCTTTTAATGTATTTTAAATAGCATCTGCAGGTTTGCCTTTACTGCTGTAAAGCAGTACTGCTTTACTTTACTTACTGAATTCTGGGGCTAAACAAATCAACTCTGGCAATAATAAATTCAGGATAAGTCACAAGTATTAATCACTGGAGACTGATGTCAATGGCATATTTTTCCAATAATATTGATTTCACTTTGCTATAATAAGACTACCAGTGCTGTATATGCCAAAATTTTAAAGGCCAACAAAATTGCAACCTATAAATCTGTGTGTTTTAAATATATGTGTATCTTATGCAAGTGCTTTGTGCTTCAGATTTCAAGATTCACGTTAGAAGTGCCATCCTCTATAGCATTTATCTTCTTGTAAACCACAGATTTATTGGATCTTTGCAACAAGTTTTATACAGGATGAGGCAACAGCGACATCTAATATATGGCATGAAAATTTATGACTGAAAATTATGGAGCATAAATATTTTCAATCAAGAAGTGAAAACTGCTAACATAGTATGTGATATCCAGAAAAAAAATGCAGAAATGTGCAAGCAAGGTTTGCAAAGTAAATAGTCATGATGGACTACCTTTAGGCTGTCTTGTGAATGACAAATTGGTGTGAAAGCACTACACTAGAACTGAGGAACTCTACAAAACAAACAAATTGATAAAAAGGGCAATATGTGATGTAGGTTGTGTAGGATCCAACTGAACAAAGCATGACTTTATAGAGCATTTAATTTCAGCCAAAATCCTTCCTGAAATATCATTTGTTCTCTGAGACACCCTTTACAGGGTTACCTCTTTTCTAGCAGAAAAAAGGTTATAAATTCAGTATAGGATCAAGACATAAATATTTTTGGTCTCTTTGCTTTGGGGTGCTCTTGTCTCTTCCAATCATATATTTATATGAGGAGATCCTGGTGATGCTTTTTGATATGTGAGACATCGCCCCAGCTTATTGCATCCTGATCATGTTCCAGTACATGTAGATAGTGTGCCTGTCCTTGTCAGTGGGAAAGATAGAGTTGCATGACAGTTGCATGACTTCATTTGATTCCGTATGTATGTGTGATATCTTCTGTGTGAAAAGCATCATTTCTGTTTTCAGAATTTGTTATCTCCCTTGCATATTCCCTATGTAGGTAAATTCTCGTGGCCCTCTCAAAGACCCTTTTAATATTAACATCAATGTCATCCTGATACACATAGAGTTACAATAAAAGATAAGGAGGAATGATTTATTCCCATGTTTCTAATATTACCCCATCTCACTTACCACTTGTGTGCCTGCATACCATTTGTATGCAGATAAATTTCCACACCTGCCATTCCTTGATCCCTTATAATAATATCAGCAGAAATTGAATAACAGTTCATATTTATAGGAAGATCTGTAACTTCATGATTTATCAAGTATTGAAAAGTGTCATGGCAATTCATGTCAATTTCATATAATAAAGCAGTATTTATCTATTGTTTCAGTAAAACTGAGAAGTCTGTTCTGTTTCCAATGATTAGAGGGTCTTTGACCTGTCCAGTTAATAAGGAGTTAGGCTCTTCACTAACCCAGCACACATTTTCATTTAAATGTCCAGTTATGTTTATATAGCATCTTGAGCAAAATCAGTGCTCAAGATATTTATATAGAGAGATAATTTATACAGATTTATGTAATTCAAGTAGTTACTTAAATACTGCAGGCCAGGCATCCAGCTGGGTGTAGAAATCAGAATTCTTGTCTCTGTAACTTGGATCTTGAGCTTACTAAAATGAAGACACCCTTGAATTAAGCACCAAAGATTTTTTGTGTTTTGCTGATATTTTTGTTAGATGTAAAGAAAAATAAAAGAAATGTGTAAGACCCAATTAAGGAATGCAAGCAAAAACAATGACATTATTGACAAAAGTTTTTTAGAGGTAAGCATAGACTAAATGGGAGGTTAGATAACATACTAATCCTATTCTAAACCACGTCCATTACCTCTGGGACCTAGTCTATATAGTGGTGTAGGCTGTCTGCACTTTCCCAATCTAATAGGCTCATCTTCAATGCACCAAAAACATGGACTTTCCTGTTTCAAAATGTGTAAATTGCTTAAAAGCATGTTTGATCTGCTAAAGGCATTTTACATTAAAACAAGATTGGCACATTTGGCTGGATATGTCAATATTCTTCCTCCAATTTCCACTAGTACTAGATAGGGTCATAAAAAATACATAATTGTTAAATTTGCAGTTGGGCACTTTCCAACAAGCAGATCACCACAGATTCATGTCTGCTAGTTTGCTTCAGTTCACAGTGCATAAATGTGCAAAGAAGATAACATGAGTAAGTGGAAAGGCTCATAAGGCCTTCTTCATTGCTTCTGCAGTGTTCTGCGCATCTCCTCTTACATCACCTCCGCTCTTCCACTCTTACATAGGCAAATCTTGTGAAGTTACACCAGATGAGTTCTTCAGAGGGCAATGTTGTTTCCAAAGATAGAGCCTTACTACCCCATAGTTAATGATTTTCTGCCCCTCATCTACATTGCTGAATGTAGTTAATATGTTTGTTAAATGTGTTAAAATACTAGCATGCTTCAAAATCACCACTTAACAAATGTATGCATCTTCTCTTTATTTTTCTCTCTCAGTTACTTTCCCTCTTGGTTAGATGTTCATTGTGCTGATAATCAAAACCCTTTGGGCTGCTAGCAGTGGCTGACTTCTGGGTTGTCAAACAGCAAGAGCATTATGAGCAATGGCTGAGTTACTGTGTTCTTGTGTGATTTGTTAATGACACTATAAGGTGATCTCTTTATTAATCCTGTTATTCTAGGTTTGTAAGTCCCTTTTCAACCAACATCATTTACATACAAACCAAAACAAAACCAAGGCGCCTTAAAGGAATCATGCATCTGTTTAACAGTATACATTTTGCTCATAAGCATCTTTGTGCAGTAAGGCATTGCCTCTCATATTACAGAGTAGAGAAAAGCATTCTTAATCATGTATATTGAAGCATAAATATGTAGCTCCTGTTTAAAGCACAGTTCATACCATCCTGATTTCATTTCAAGAAAAATAAATAATAAGCGAAGTTGGAATGCAACATTTCAGAGTCCAAGCAACAACATGTGAATTCTGATACTTGGTTTCTACAGTGTTCAGTTTTTTGGTTAAGGAGGGAGGTGAATTGCTGCATAGTTCAAATGTGGGAGCAGTTGTTCTGATATTGAATGTCTCTAGTTGCCTAAGGCCAGGTTTTTCCCTAGTTATTGTGAGTTCAGTGAAACATGAGTGAATCTTTGTCGTTGAAAAGAGATGTTTCAAGGGCAGCTTAACTGAAGTGGACTCAAGTGCTGTGCAGTAACTGAATAAACAGATTCTCTGAGACACTAGTGTTTTAGAATACCCTGTCGTTTAGCTAAATAAATTAATTAATAGTAATAGTAAGTTTGAGATTTTATGTAAAATAAAAGCTGATGCATCTCAACTTAGAGAATTAATTTGGTAAAAAACAGTGGCTGCTGTTGTGAGTTAGGGCTATGTTATTGTGCAGTGCTCTCTGAGAAAGGCCATTTCTATACTGGATTCTGAAGTGCAGTAGGAGATACTTAAACTTGCTTGGATCTAGTTAGACTGATGTCAGAAGCCTGCTAGCCCCAAAAGCTCAAAGTTCAGTGAAAATGCAATAAACTGGATAAAAAATCAGCTAAGTAAATATTTCCTTTGCCACAGCACCATCATAAAAATGAATAGGAAAATACTGGAGAAATTTCAAAGGCAGCTGGAGACTTCGTCAAAAACATAAGTTGATCAGTGCTTGCTAGTGTCAGATTTTGAGGGCACTGTGGCAACTGCAAGTTGTATTATACCTAAGCTCCCACAAATGTCGGAGGCATTCAGAAATGTATAACATGCTTTTGTCACTGCTTGGGATTAAATAGCTAGAGAGGGCTTGAACACAGAGGCATCCGCTCTAAAGAAAATAGCAGCTACCACTGTTCAAATATTTTAATTATTTATTAAAGATACAGAAAATAGAAGGCAAAAGAACTGAGGTAAAATCAAAGTCTTAAAAGACTTATTTTAACAATATCACACATTCTTTTTAGCTGCCAACAGTTTACAGGGAATCCTCTCCTTTTCATTGTATGTTTTAGCTTATATTAATTTTGGTAATAACTATCCTTTTTGGTGGAAAAACTTCATTGTAAAGAGCTGGAAGAAGCTTGTGCTTAAAGTCAGTCCTTTTTTTCCTGAAGACAGAAAGCAAGTGTAAAAGGTATTTGAAAAGAAGGCTGAAGGGAGAAAAAAAAAACAGCTTCTGTTTTTCACAGGGACTTTTTCTAACGTCCTGCTAAGTTATCACATACACGAAGCATACTCTTATCATCAAGTCTGAAATGCAGCAACCTTGCACTTAGCAAAGAGTTATTTAAGTCATTGACTTCAGTTGACTGTTATTAAAATGAATGGGAAAATGAGAGAGACCAGAAAATGCAGTCAGAAAACAAGAGCCAGGGAGGACTGGCTGCAGCCTTACTTACCTGCTGACGCTGAGGAGTTAGAGCTTGAATTGGTGACGTGGTCATCTAAGTCCTGTTCCCTTGTTTAGACTCTTCAGATCTTCTCTAGTCTGAGGATGGTGAAAATTCCACTGATATTACATTTTCATGAGTTTAATTGGGAAGTATCTTGCAAAGTGTCTTTTAATTACTTGTCATAAAACATGAGAGCATATATCCATTTTTTATTGTCTTTCCAAATCTTCGAGGAAGAAAGACACTTCGAGGAATATCTTTACTCTGTGGTATATACTTGGATGTCATGAAGCATTCTTTTAAGCATTCCTTGAAGGCAGAGCAGAATATTTTATAATTTCCATTCCAAGTGGAATTTAACTTAGCAGAACACAAATGAACAAAAAGTAACATGCCAAAGTGATTAGCAGCAGATGGCTATTCCAGATTAGAACCCTAAATTAACTACAAATAACTCACTAAGAGAATGAAAAGGACTATCAATATCGGATCAACATAAAGGAGAATTGGTTTTATAATGCTTTTTGTGGTATAGTTTTTAATATGTAATAACCATACTGGAAATTCATTAGTATGCAGAAAAACATGGGAACCATATGGAAATACATCTTACAAAGGACTAGAACGCAATAAATTTTACAAAAGGCATAAAATATCTTCAGGATGAATGATCACTCTGAAAGTAATGTGCACTAAAATTGTAGGAGTGGTATTCACTCATTAGTAATATGAAGTCATTAGCTGCAGAAAGTCATTCTTTTTTGCATAACCATTTGTCATATAAAATCATTAACTCATAAAATTGTTAGAAACGTAAAATGATTTTTCAAAAAAATCATTAGTCACAGGGTATTACGTTGTAAAAATCAGTGGCATATTACTTCATCATTTTCTGCATAAAAATGTGTCGGTTATGCAAAATCATTTATGTTGATAAATAACTTTTTAAGTAGCTTTATTGTCCAATAGTCAGGCTCTTAGCTGTTCGACTTCAATAGTAATTTTTATGGTCAAGACATTTATTAGTTATGAAAAACTCCGAAATGAACTAGAACAAACACTACTTTCCGCCCTGCTAAAATTGACAGTTTTAAAAAGCAATCTTGTTCCCTGTAAATGTGCTCTTGGAGTTTGAATAGTGGCAGCTGTTCCCATTTATTTACCATGGTTTTGTCGCTGTGTGAATTCTATTCACTACAGCTTTTAGATTCTTATTCTCACATCCTAAACTACATTCAGGTAATAGTCTTTATAGTAGTGTTTCTGGGCATATCATGGATGATTTTATGTAGGCCCCGGTTGTGCCAGGAAGAGTGATTTGCACATCAAATGGAACACATTGCCTTGCGCTCTCACACACTAGGCAGAAAACTTTGAAGGACATTAGGATCAATTCAGTCCTGAGGTGAGAATTTTAAATTTTCTATTCCTTCAGAAACAGTGATTTATCAGGAACTGGTGGAGGAAAAAACACCGATTTCTAGCTTGTAAGAACTCCGCTGGGGAAAGCTTTATGCAGAGCCAATTGTTTGTATTATTGAATTATTTTCACGTTGTAACTAGAAGTAGTATCATATGCAGTGCTACAGAAGCCAGAAAACTGTTTTCCTCCCTAGGAGCTTACCTTGGGAAAGCAAGCTTATCTTGGGAAAGCAAAAGCTTACCTTTATTATCAGGGATAAGAGAGAAATAGGTAACTTGCACAATGCACAGGCCCCTGAAGTGCAAAGCAATCCATGTCACGTCAAGCCCACTGATCTTGCATACACCTCACTAGACCAGCTGTCTAGCAAGCTGTATCTAAAAAAGATGGCAACCAAATTAACAGATAAACAAAGAGCCTCAAAATCACAAAAAGCCTCCCCTTCTCCTCCCACCCCAGCTTTCCTGCAAAACGTATTTTGAGGAGATACAGAGCTGATTCACTAAAACATTCTATTTAGGTAAAAACACAGACCTTGAAGACAGGGTTTCCCTTCCATATTATTTGGTATCACCTTTAAAGAAGAAAATAGTGCTGTCATCTGAACTTCAGTCTTAGAGAGCTGTAAGGCAGAAGTTTAGTTTACATGAGGTTAGTAGCTTCTGGTTATGGGCTAGGACTGGGGCCAGGTTTTGTTCCTCAGACTAAGAATGAATGAATTTGAGTGCCATAATGAATGAGTAATCTATGAGCTGAACAAATAAAAAAAAATTTAAAACAAATTACATCTATTATCTTCCCTCCATAGCTCACCCTATTTTTCTCAATGAATTTGTTATTCTTTCCAGGTTCTGCTTCTACATCCACCCCTGTAGGATTTATGCCTGGTAGTATTAGACTCAGGAACCAGAATACTAATAGAATTATTACTTTGTTCAAATCTTGTGTCTATCCAGGCACAGGATGAGCACAGGTGGCCTATAACCTTCATGATTCCCTGTTAAGTTGCCTTTTCACTGCTGCAGGTGCTTTCATAAGATAGTCTGTCTGTGTTTTAAGCCCTCCAGCTCTGAATTTCTGCTTCTGTGACACAATTTGCCCATTTGTTGCAAAGGGAATGATTTAGGCTGTAGACTGCTTATTCTTATTTTTCATGACATGACTCTGACCTTTCTGGCTATGCAAATTCTTAGTAACAGGAAAAGATCAGAGTAAGCAAACTCGAGACAATAGCTTCCTCTTAGTAATATTGTCTATTTTAAAAATAAGGATTTGGGTTTTTGTTTTTAGGTCTGTTTATTTTTGCATTTTTATTGTTATTATTACTGCCTATGTAACAATGATTTCATATGGGTATATGCAGCCCTGCTTGAACAATTCTGCAAGTGAAGGGGAAAATAAAACGTTAGTGAGAGAAGAGCTCAGGAAGGCGTACGATTCTTCACCATCTTCCAGTAATTCATCCTGAGCAAGTAAATGACTCCAGTGTAAAGAGTAGCTGAGCTACTGCTTTTCGGCAACTCCCTTGGTGTAGAGAGCATAAAAATCAATACACTTTCCCTAAGTTATTAAAAAGTACTGCAACTGCCTTGTTCATAATGTAGCAAACAGATACTGTACTTTTCAGCAAGAACCATGTATTACAGAAGCTGCTCTTATTGCAGTGGTCAAAAAACTCTCTTGCCATTTTCACATGGTGTGGTGGATGTCTAGCCACACGCTTGGGCATTGGTCTTTGCATTGGTAAGAACTATACAGTCCTTGTCTTCTCTTATCCTCGATGCAGAGGGCAGAATCTTTAAAGGGTCTTTCATGTGACCCTTGTAAATGCATTTTTTTTTCTCGTCCAGCTGCCATCTTAGACAGTTTTAATCCATTCCAATGAATTTTTTTTCTCCACCTAAAACCTGATACTGTTATTATAAATGTGTTTAGAAGCCCATTACATCTTCAGTTATCCTGAATTTGGCACTATCTGTAATCTGATCATGGTTTAATTTGCTCCATTCCTGAGAACCCCTCATGTCGTCCAGAATCACAGAAAATTTCAGAAAGTGTACCTGAATATGGTCCTTAGTACTAGCTAATTATAAAGAATACAAAACAGTCTTAATAGTGATTTCTCAAAATCAAAGAAAATAGGGTTGGGAAGGACCATGAAAGGACATTGCAATTCATTCACTACTACTCCTGATAGATGCTTATCATCTAACCTGTTTGTAAGGTCCTGTCTGCCTTCACAAATAGATATTCTGTAGCATCCTCAGGTAATTGTTTCTCTTGGGGATTGAGAAGGGGGTGGAATTGCAAACAAGGAGGATTTTGATTAGATATTAGGAAAAACATTTTCACCACAAAGGCAGTCAAACAGTGGAACAGGTTACCCAGAATAGATGTGGAATATCTGGTTTGGGAGATACTCAAAATTCAAAGAGTCAAGGCTGTAAGCTGTTTACTTCGTGGCCCTACTTTGAGCAGGGTGTAGGAACAGATGTCCTCCAGTGGTCCTATGTAGCCTAAACGATTCTGGAATGATTTTTCTAGGAGCAGCCCATCCCTAACAGATATGGCAGCTACAAGTTGAATTCCAATATCCTGCTACAAAACACAAGGACATACTTGTGCCATGGATAAACTACTGTCTTTTTCTTTTTTCCCCCTAGAAGACTATGTCAAAACAGGCCAATGTATTGCGTGTGAAACTACACCCTCTTCCCCCCACGCCCTCCTCCTCCAAAAAACAAAGCTTACAAGCAACTAAAAAGAGGAGTTTATAAGAGAAAGTGACGGTCAGCTTTCAGTAATGAGTAATATTAAGCCCCACGTCTACCATGAATGTATTATTTTATTGAAAATAAAGCTTTGTGAAATCAAAATAAAAAACAGTAACCAACCTTCCCTACCACCCATTAAAAATAATTGGAATATCTTATTTTAAATGCAGTCTTCCATGTCTATGTGGAGGTTATCAGCTGAGTCCTGCATTATTCCCAGTAGCTTAGGTTGAAATACGTGGTTGTCTGATGTTGCTATGGCTGAATGCCCCAGCGTCATATCTTTGCATGCTGTGAAAGCAGTGATAAACATGATATATTTTTATTGCCTTGAATGTTCTGTGTCAATAAGATATTTGCTAAGCTGGAAGAGACTTTGCAACAAGCTTATATGCCCTGGAGTGCAAAACCCAGCTTGGCCAGGCTTCCAGTCCACCCTAGATGAGAAGCCCATCAGTCACATCTGATGGAATTAAGCGTGGATAGCTCATGACTTGTAAGATGTTATACTGCTAATATCCTAAGAGTCAGTCTTGAAATAAATGCCAAGAACATTTCAGTCATTTTTATTTGGGGAATTGGACTGTGATTATAATCAGCCTAGTAAGCAACATGACCTTCATTTGAAATGCTTTGTCATCCTGCAGTAGCACACTGAATGGTGATTGGTTTAGATGAAATGCAAATACTTGTCCAAAATTCAGGTTTTGGTAAATTAATTGTGCTGTCATTGGAAAACCAGTCATATAAATGACGTATACAAGATCAGCATGCTTCTCCGTATGGTACCTGGGTATTTTCTAGCCGATAGGCTACAGATACAATCATCACACCTATTACATGTAAGGACACGTAGGAAATGATCATATGTTTTGCAACCTCTTCTGTAGTCTGTCCCCAGTTAACCTTCAATTTTTCCTTCCATCAATCCTACTTCCATAATGCAAGGACACAGGAAAATTAAAGTGTTCTTTTATATGGCCTTGGACTGCTGAACCACAGAGCAGAGAGCCCTGAATAGCATCTTTATAATGAAGAAATTTTATCCTTATGGGTTTTAAAGGACTTTGATCCTCTGTCGAGGTAAACGAGCGTATGTTTCTTATGTTACATGTGTTTTTTAATGTAACATATGTTACTCGACCTGAGTCACTGCCATTTACCTAGGGATTTGGTTATTAGTATTAGTAGTTATATTAATTAAGTTATTAGTACTAGTAGTTATTAGTATTAGTATAAGTATTATTCCATACCCTTAGGTATCCCATGGTATCTAAACAGGGACAGTGTTTTTGCAGTCTGAAGTATATATTTAATGCTGCTTAAAGGAAAGACTGCCTTCACTTCTTCTGGTCTTTTTCTTTCTTCTTGCTGAAGAAGAACACTGTGAAAATGTTGTTAAAATCTCCCTGTCAGTAATGATCAGGATCCCAGGGGTAATGGCATAAGGTCCTGAATTGCAGCTCTCACTTGAATTCCTTGTAGTTGCGAAATGACCCGATCTACCTTTGGATTCTAAGGGTCAGCATGCAACCTTCCGAAATGCTGAGTGCTTTTACTGACGTCAGATGCAAAGGATTAAAATGGACTTCCATTCAATTAAAGTTCATTTTGGTCCAAAGTTAGCTTGACACGTTTTTGGTTATATGTTATTTGAAGGTAGTGACTGTCAGTCCTGATGGGTAGCAGAAGTGGCATATATGAGAGAGAGATACAATACTGTTCAGAGAGAGTGGATTAAAATATCTAGAAAGAGAAGGTCAGTGAAGGCTTCCGTGAGAGCAGGAATTTTTCTTCTTGTTCAACCTGTGGGAGATGAACATATTTATGTTTTGACAAGGAGTAGCACAGCTGTGATAATTTAGATGTCTCTGTCAGAATGTATATTCTCCTTTCAGTAGACATCACTGTACTTATACAATCAGCACTGAAATGTTTTGAATTCTTAGAAAATGATGGTGTGTTTAAAGCAATCACATTTTACAACACAGTGCTATATGTTCACAATCTAATCCAGGTGTAGTCTGATAGGAGTTTGATAGGCTCATATTGTAATCTGATAGGCTCATATTGATAACATTTAAGGATCTGCTTGGTTACTTTAAAGTGCAGGTGAGTTAGGCATAGTCAGTAAAGGGGAAAGCCATGAACATCTCTTCCAGATATTTCAGTATTAATCCCTGCTTGACTTCTAAATCAGATCTTAATCACCTTAAGTATGAGTAAACTCTGGATTAGATGATTGTTACCTGCAAGAGTGGCATTTCTCAAAACATTTCTGTAGTGGCCAAATGCTGAGGCTAATATTTGACTTGGAGATGTGATCACATGTAAGTAACAGCTAGTAGTGTCAACATGCTGTCATGCCTCATGTCATAGCTCATCTGTCATGCCATTCAAGGACTGCCAAATGCCCATCATTTGCTCATGTGAGCTGCCTGCCAGAAAGATGTGGCAATTATCTTAGCACAGGTTCTTTAGCTTTAGTCAGGAAACATTTCAGACATTTATTTGAAGTGTTTGGATCTGAGGACCCTATTCAGCTATCTGTTATTTTTTTTCTAGTATAGAGCGGGAAAACCAAAGCACATCTCCTGCATTTGTTTTTTAAGAAAATAAAGTTCCTAGCAGAGGTGACAAAGGTAGGAGCACCATATCTTTTTGCAGCTTAGCACAGACTTTGAAAAAGAAATACCCTTGCTCCAAGGTTGTAAAAATTAACAACATAAGCAATATATTTTACATTTAGAAGCAAATATATACTACATCTACTTACCTTTAATAGATAGTAAATTCATGTAATATCACCGTATGTAATTGAAAAAAGAACTTGCCAAACTTGGCAGTATGAGCCATAAGGATTTTAAGGAGGAATATTGCTTGCTGTGTTTCATTTAAAAATGCACAGAGTCAGCAATTAGTGCTTTATGCTCCAGGTATTTAGCTTTCCTCTGTCATGTGCTTATTAATTCCTGCAGTAAAAAAACCCTGCCACTTTAAGATCTATGAGCTCCATTTGGGACCCGAATGCTAGATAATGATATTTGTTTCCAGCCTTTGTCAGTGTTTCTGAGTCTGCTTGAGCAATTTCTCTGGGACCACAAGTTATATTGTTTGTGCAATTTGCCAGAGCATGTTGTATATGCTAATGAGATGCAAAAACAGTTAGTACAAGCACAAACCAAGGATTTACACAGCTGATGCTATATGGCTCCTGTTTGCAAAGCACATTCTCTGCGTCAGAGCATAAACTTACTGGCAGTCCTGTGTGTATCAATAGCAAAATGCATTTTCTAGAATGCTCTTTATTATAAAATATATACCTTTTGTCACCAACAAATCTTAAAAGTTGTGTTTTATCTTGGAGAGATTTTCAGAAATTGGATTCGAATGCATGATTACATAAAAGGCAATATGTCATTACTTTATCAGGTGGTTGCTGAGTGAAGAATATTTTGCATAATGGTATTGTCCAAGAGAGGGGAGGACCAATACATGCATATAAAGCATTCAAAGAAAATGTAATCATTGATGGTTTGAAGCCTTTGATGGCTCTAACATTTTGGTAATGATGTGTTAATTTAATGATGTCAATATAGGTAGCTAGTGATCCCAACCTTATTCTTAGCTTCTTATGCAATGCCACCCTTCTCAGAAGCATGAATTAGAAATGCATTTCATGAATTGTCTCAAGAGGGTTAAATGGGATAACAAGATGCCTAACAAGCTCCGTAAAGCATGGGTCTAAAGGGTAGTCACTATTATGACAGGATTTTGAGACTGTAGTAAATTATTTTCTTCCATTAAAAAGTTCACTGAATCCTCCAATTTGTGTTCATGAGAACGTATGCTGACTATTTAGGTGACTATTTAGGTCTGCTTCTCTTTTTAAGTCCCTGTTAATGGCATTTTATGTAGATGATTTAGACAACTGACAGAGGTTAACTTGCTTAGAATTTACATGATGTAATCCCAGCAGTTAAGAATAAAAGCACTTTAATCCTCAGCTTTGAATATGATGTTCACTTGCAGAAGGATATGTGTATTCTTCCAGTGTACTTAGATGCCGTTACAGTTATTAATGAGGACGAGAGCATGCTGTATGCCCTGTTCCATTTACAGCTTTCACTGAGTACTATGTCCATGCTTTATTTGACTTGGCAAAGGCAATTGCAGGAGTCTAGAGATTGGTGATGAAAATGATTAGTGACTGGAAATATTTCTGCATAGGGAAACTAAAAAGATTGGCATTGCTTTTTACAAAGAAAGTAAATGAAAGAATCTAGAAAGTAAGGAAAAAGGGATGGTGTATTCACTGTTCTTACTGTTTCTCACAGTTAAAGAACTGCCTTTCTTTTTCCAGGTTAGCTCAATGGACTAAAGAAACTAACATTTTGGTTTATTCAAACTTTATGGAGGGGATTACAACACAGGCTTCAGTGAATTAAGCCCGTTGAATTTGATAGATTTCCAGCGTAATTTCAATAGAAACAATCATTTTTTATCTCTGTTAAATTCTGTCATCTCCCCATAAGGCATTTATTTAGCTAACAAGTATGCTAAATATGGTTTACACGTCCAGCTTCTTTATACCTTCTGTAGTGGGACAGAACTATCATTAGATGGAGCTTCCATGAAAATTTAAATTTTGAAGGTAATCTGACAAAAGAGAATTTTGCCTGTAAATCCTGCAACCCTAACATGATTAACTTGCGCAAGAGGAATAAAAGTTCCTCTAATTACATGGAAAAGCAATACGGTCTTCTTATCTTCCCCAAACTTCCCTATTGTATTTTCCTTCTTTTGATCAGACCTTGCTTCTCTGGGAGTGTGCGTTCTCCCTGCATGCCTAGTTTTTGGGGGTGTTTTTGCAATAGAAACGATAGTGCCTTGGGTCTGAGGAGGATGACGGGAGGGAGGGCTAGTCATGACCATTATGGGAACTGTGTGACATTCCTGCAGTTTAGATGTAGCTCTGGGATGCAAAGCTCCACTCAAGCATGGACTTTTTTTGGTGTTTTGCATCACTGCAAAAGGAGAGGGAGCTCCTAACAACTGTAATTTCAGATAGAGTATGATAGAATGTAATAGTTAGTCAATTAATAAAACAGAGAAATTTGCAAGTCTTTTACCATTCTGAATATTCTGCTGAAATTTTTAGTAGGAATTAATTTGTTTAAATGTGTTTTTAATATGTTAAATGGTTATTAAGTAGAACACGACCAGATCTTCCTGGAATGCATTTCAACTGTCCTCATAAATCTAACAGCCTTCCCCAGAAGACTAAAAATTGTTGCTAGGTAACTATATTCTGTACTTACTAGTTATTAGTTTAGCCTAAAAACTGCCTGGTGCCTCCATGGGCTACGAATATGACACCCGTATATTTTCTGGAAGTGCCCAGTTTAGCAGCGATGTCAGGGAAATACAGAGCCTGGACAAAGGCTGCTAGGAAATCAAGGAAACCTGGCCCAAATTCAAGATTCCAGGTTTAAAGATGTGCTTTGCTTTCTGCAGAATCATTTATTATGAGAGCCTATGTGTAGGTAGTATGGATGTTTTTATGGCAGTATGGTTTTTTGGATGATTTGGGAGTTTAAATACAAATCCAAATTAGTATGATGATAATAATATATACCCTTTAAAGCTTTTTTTTTTCTTCTTTTTTTTTCCACAGAATCACAGGCATCACAGAATGGTTGAGGATGGAAAGGAGCTCTAGAGATCACCTAGTCCAACCCCCCTTCTCCAGAGCACATGGCACAGGGTGGCATTCAGGCAGGTTTGGAAGATCTCCAGAGAAGGAGACTCCACAGCCTCTCTGGACAGCCTGTTCCAGGGCTCTGTCACCCTTACAGGAAAGAAGTTCTTCCTCACATGGAGATGGAACTTCCTGTTTTAATTTATACCTGTTACCCCTTGTCCTATCACTGGCCACCACTGAGTAGAGGCCTCATTCTCTTTACATTCTTCCCTCAGGTATTTGTACATGTTGATCAGATCTCCTTGTAATCTTCTCTTCTCCTGACTAAACAGGCCCAACTTGCTCAGTCTTTCCTCATACAACAAATGCTCCAGTCCCTTAATCATCGTCGTGGCTCTCCCCTGCACCCTCTCTAGAAGCAAAATGTCCTTGTGCTGGAGAGCCCAGAACTGCACTCAATACTCAGGTGCAGCCTCACCAGAGATGAGTAGAGGGGGAGGATTTTCAGCCTAGAAATGAAACATTTATTTTACCTGCTGAAGAAAAAAAATAAAAGAATGTCTATTTTAAGATGAGAAACATTTTGTGACTGGTTTGGAGGAAAATACTTAGAGGTTAGAGAGAAGCTGCAGTTTTATTTCTCTTTTCAACTGAGATATTCATGGCAATTTCTTTCCCTTGTCTCCTCTCTTGAAATTATCTGCCTTTTACTTTTTTCCCTCTTCTGCTCTCCATTTTGTTATTGCTTCGTTCTCTCTTCTTGCTGTGAATTGTGTCTTTGTGTAGCTATATTACAAAATCCACAGCTATTCTTGACTCTTTTCTTTATGGTTTTTAACAAGAGGTTTCCCTACAAAAAACATAAGGCTAGAGAGGCTTTGACACTTAACTTAGCAATAAGGACTGCAAAATGTACCCTCGTACATCTACTTCCTACTGTATATACAGACTAAATGAATGAGATTTATGAGGTTTGGGTTGAGCTCTGAGTTTTTTGAATCTGGAGCTTTAGTCCTATTTGTCATGGAGACCGTAGGTAAATCAGACCTGGTCAACTGATCTACCTCCAGAATCTGCAGCGCAGCAGCATATCAAGATCTCGGCTTCTCTTTGGGAGAACAAATTTAGATTAGTTTAATGTCTAGGAGGATAATTTTCATTTCTTTCTTTACATTTTTTTTTTAATTCACTTACGCATGCACTCTGAGAAATTGTCCCAAGAAATGCTGCAAGCTTGAAATTTTATGACTGATTGTTTCTATTCTATTGTCAGTGTGACAGCAGTAAACTTAGTCTTAAACTGAGACCCATATGCTCTTGTCTTAGCCATTTAGTTTAAGACATAATGACTGCCATCAAGAGTTTGCAATCTAAATAAACAGAACAGAACAAGGGAAGCTGAAAAGACTCTTGAGTATGTTCAGTGTTAGTGATGGGAAGCTAAAGTATATAGAGATTAAAGTATTTGCCTAAAGACATATTAAAGAGGATGATGATTATTTTAATGAATGCCTTTACTGCAAGATCATGTCTTCACCACCTCAGGCTCTTTGTTCCTCGCTCTGTTTTGCATCAAGGGACACCAGTGTCATTTCTAAAAGACATTTGAAAATAACCTGTACAGGAGATGATTAGCTGAAAACATGAGGCTGGTGTGATAGAGCAATAGAAAAGTCCTTGCTTGTAGTCACTGCCATTGTTAAACAATCATAATGCTAAGAATAACTTCTTTAGTTCATTCACTTAACCTTGAAGTATGCCAATCACTAGTGTAATGCATGGGAAGAAACCAGGATTTAGCACATACATATTTTTCCTTATAGTCTGTGTAAAAATTAATGCACTCTTAACAATTACTTTGTACGTAACTGTGTAACAGAGTAGATCTTCTTCTCTCCTCCCGCTTCTTTTTACATGAATGAAAGGTGCATAACTTGTATAACACCAAGAAAGATTTAGGAGCATGTGTTGATGGTACCTCAGAGCACAGGGCAAGGAAGAGCTGGCAAACAGTCCTCATGTATTTCTTTTCCACTGTTAGGTAGATGCAAGAGCACATAGCAGAAAAAAAGAAGTCACACCTACAGCTGCCAATGCCAGTAAGGCAGTGGTGGTTTCTTTGAAGGGACGGCTATGGTTGCTTCATGTGAGATGGGTACCCAGGGACCCACTGGGTAGTCCCAGCTGATGCCCTTGCTTTTTCCCAAGGAAACTGTGCCTAGCTCCACCTGCTCTGTGCTGCACCTGGGTTAAAATCTCCCTTTGTACATGCCAAACAACATTGAGAGATTCTACAGAAGCTACTTTCCTCCCTATTACCCCTTCTCCTTTCCCCCAACACCTGAAGAGTGGCTCTGGTGTATAATAATGCAGTAAATCCTTAAAGGAGATGATTTATGAATGGAACAAACAAATGGGCCTAATTTTCAAATAACCAGTTGCACACGAATGTTCAGGAATTGAGATGTTGAACATATGCAGCTGTGGTCTATTGCAGAATAAGAACTGTACAAATTTCATTTGCACGTGTGTGACATCTTACGAAGTAATCTGTTGACTGTCAGCTTTAGAGTTTGACATCCATAATTTTGCAGTCTCAAGACTTGACAGGAGTATAGTGGCCAGACATTACAGGTGATCAGAGAGAACAGAGATTTGAAGAAACTTAGGCTTGTGGAAAAGGCAGAGGCAGACAGTAATATCACATCCAGCAGCTTAATTGACTCTTGAGCTTTCTGTACTATCTGGCAGTGCATAGTCACTACCTTCACAAAGAGGAGAACATCCCCTTGAAATCTGATATTACATGACAGAAAAGAGAAAATGAGTAGCAAAATGTTCATCAATGATCACATGAGTTTTGTTGTAACTGCTGTAGCATACTGCTGCCATATACTGCTGAATGGGAAAAGATGGAAATTTCAGAATTCCTACAGTGTACCTTTTTAGTTGTTTGGAAAAAAACAGTAGTGATTAAAGAAGCTTTTTAAAAGACCCTTGCCTTCACTATAAAGCTCACAAAGATGTGAGCAGCAGAGATGTGTCTGCTGAAAGAAACTTTTGCAGATTTGTCTTAGTTTGCGGGAGGCAAAGTTGCAACAGAGAGATTTTGTGTTTCCAGTGGAACTCAAGACACCAAAAAGTCAGCAAATTTGCAATATAGATTCATCTGAGCTATTTGGGCTTTCAGTTCATTTCTTTCTGCCTGGATACTAGTTCTATGACCACCATTTTTTTTTTTTTTCCAGCGCACTGTAGAGATTGTGTTAAGAGGTTGCAACTGTCATCTGGAAATTTTAGGTTGTGAGTAGGTTTTGATTATGTGAATATTCTCTTGCTTACTTTTATAGCAGAAATAGCTTCTTCTGGAAATGTCTCACTAATGACACTTGTGAGCAATTTGACTATATTGACACTTGGGGTGCATGGTCGAAACCTGAATTCATCTGTATTGGAGTGGAAGCACAAAGGGGCAGCTGCAGAAATAAAGCATCTCAAAGAGACCTACCCAGACCTATAACAGTTAGGCAAAATGGTGGCATTTGTATCTAGGTCTCCTGTCAAGCTGTCAGCAGGCTGATCAAAATAAATGAACATAAATGAATTCATTTATTCTTGTAGATTTTACAGATCTAAGGTTACAGAACTGATAAAAGCTAAAATGAAGCAAAGGACTGAAGAAAACAATATTCAGTCAAAATGATAAATGCTCATAAGAAAACAAGTGGAATGTATCATTTTAAATAAGAGGTTTATACAGGACTATCAGTAGCTTTACTTGTGGAGGAAAAATCTAAGGTAGACAGGATAGATGCAAGTCATTTTGTGCCATTCATTTTGTTATACAAGAGTACTTTCTGAGCGTGAATCTTGTTGGGAAAACAGAGCGGAGGATGAACCACTTTTGCAGATAGTTGACAGATTAAAGTAGAAATGCAGATCAATTTATGAGAACTGCAAAAGTATAACTAAAGACTAATACATTGAAATTAATGCAGTAAAAATGAAAATTAGCTTAAAAAATCTGGCAATTAATGAGGTGTGGCAGAGAAAACATGAGAGAGGATGGCTTTTTTCTTTTCTTTTTTAACAAAGGAGCCATATCTTAGGATAACTCAGAGCCATTTCTAACTTTAGCTTATCTCCTTGGACAAGTAGCATAATTCCCCTTTGTCTTGAGTGTTCATACTGGTCTCTTTACAAAAAAAGTCTTTTTTTTTTACCTACTGTTTTTATTCTTCATTTAATATGAATAGTATTAATGGGCACTGTGTCATACTGTGTTTTTGAGGTAAGACCTGGGAAGTGTCTTATGGTCTATGGTCTATGAAAATCAGCTTTTAATAGCTGAGGCAGGGGAAGAAAGAGCTACTTCCCATTGTCTTTTCTTTTGTCTTTAATTTTATGCAAACTTTCTCTTCTGGGTTGTAAGAGGTGAATGCGTTTGTTGCCGGTCAGACTGAAGACCTGTTAAGTCAAATCATTTGATGGTTGTAAATAGACTTGACAGAAATAGAGCAAAGAGGATTTTGAAAAAAAAAAATTATAGTCAACAAACAGCTTAAAAAAACAGCTTTAAAAATGAAAGAAATCTTTCAAGTTATAAAAGGAATTCTTTTTTCCCATCAGCATTTTTTGAAACCCTTCTGCTGACCCGTTGTGAAAATAAGACTAAAATATAATATAAAAATACATCTATTATAAAAAACATCTCTTGATTTGAGAACTACACTGATTCAAAATATTTGAACCGACTTTGGAGGAAAAGCAGAGCTTCCCTTCAGAACTATAAGATGATCTACTTACCGATATTTCATTTTATTTTTGAATACTTTGCCTATTCCCACCAGTTTTCCTTACTTTGGAATGGTACATGAGAGTTATTAGATCCACAAGGCATTTCCAATTATGAGATTTTTTCGTTTCATCAAAATAATTTTTCAAAAAGTTTCTAATTGCTGTTTGCTGAAGCAAAGACTTCCTAAAGACCAAACTTTCATTTTAATTGGGGAAAAAAAGGTTCATATTTTCACAAATTCAGACTACAAAATCTGATCTGATTTCCTACATCGATGACAAATTGATGTGCTAGAGTATCTCTCATAGAGGGAAGCTGAGAGATCTGAGTCTGTTTACCTTGGATAAGAGAAGGCTGAGGGGTTTTGAACCTTCTAAGGAAAAGTGAGACCCTTTTGGATGAATCCTGACGTTATGAAGCACTCAATATTCCTACACTTTCAGAAACTGAATAGCATTCTTCCCAGTGCATGCTTGGTTTGGTTTTCCTGTGCATCAGATTAGCTTAGTTTACATTACCAGCATAGGCCAATATTTCTCTGCTTCACAAGAGACTTTTTGGTCAGAAAACCTACATTCATTAGATGACCTAAAATGGGTGCAGAGCTTTAGAAAGAATAAGAAATTCAAAGCCCTCTTCTGTTGGCATTCAACCAATAAATCCCTTCCTCAAAGTACGTTCCTTCAAAGGAG
>JAUBNY010000477.1:9371802-9386235 GCA_032275445.1 Crypturellus soui
AATAAGAAATTCAAAGCCCTCTTCTGTTGGCATTCAACCAATAAATCCCTTCCTCAAAGTACGTTCCTTCAAAGGAGGAAGCTGCCTTCCTCCCTGTATTTCTACCCATCAGGAGCAACCAATAGGGATACTCCTATGGACATGCTGGTTATAGCTTGTAGATCCTCTGCCTTTGCAATCACCACTTTGCTAAAATCAAACAGATCTTTATTTGGCAACTGTTCTGCACCTTCAGCGTGGCAATCAGTAGAAATTTAATTTGTCTTTCTTTTAAAACCGCAAAGAAAACACCTACCTATCTGATAGAGTGAATTTGCAGTACGTTTCTTACACACAGAACAATAGTTTGTGGAGACTACTCACCTAAGAAGTTGTTTATTTAGTTAAAAATGTGGTTTCATAGTGTGGGTTTTTAAATGATCATGTAATAAAATTAGTTTTATTTATTCATAAAGCTTTAACACAGCCTGAAATACATCTGTATTCATTCTAAATCAAATGAAACTATGTCCATTTCTTTTTTCTTGGGACTGAGACAACAGCATAGAGGTATATTAAGATCTAACAAGTATGCATGCAAATTAAAACATGCATGGTGAGGATTTGTTGAAAGTCCATCAAATCTAAAACCTTACTCAAGAAAAATACACTATAACTGCAAAGGAAAAAATGACTGTTATCAGTGGTACTGATTCTGATCTCACTTGCAAGTTTAAGGCACTTTTAACTTACCAGATTTATGCTAATGCAAAGCCACCAGAAGTGAGATGACAACTAGCCCCAGCTGGAGCTCAGTACCTGTCAGAATTAGGTTTCTGATTCATAAGTGCACTTGTACCTTCCATATTATGCATTCTGTACAACAGAGAGACTCTGAATCTTCTGATTGCTTAATAAATAATCTTTCTCTCCCACCTTGCAGAAACTCAAGGGGAAAAACAAAACAAAAACAAAAACCAAACCAAGCCTCACCACACTTAACTACTTCAGGAAAGAGTTTTCTCAGTTTCCATCAACACACTGTATGTTGTAGACTGTATTGTAGACATGCTACATCTCAGAGCATGAATGGATCCCTATACCAAAAAGGATACTGGAGAAGCCAGCAGTAGAAACTTCTCTAATGCATTTTTTGTAATAGACATGTTGTTTCAATTACAGTCTGGTTCCATTCTCATATCTGCCATCAACACTGAAGTTACTGCTTCAAAGATTCCTGTTGGCAGTTTGATCTTAGTGTAATATCAGCAGCAGTATAACCACAATGAATTTTTGTAATTAGATGAAATGAGAATAAAAACAAGCCTTTGTATATCCTAAATGCTTCCTCCTAAATGTGTCACAGTATAAAGCCGTGGCTTTTAAAACAAACTGTGGCTTTTAAAAATAAATTAATCATCTTAAATACAAATATTATATGAAGTTGTGACATAAACTGTCTCTTTACATAAGTCTGAGAATAGACTTCTATTAGAAGCCTGTGAAACTTGATCATAAAGTAGTGAACGATCAATCTCTTTAATTTATAAATAAAAGGGAGCAATTCATTTTTAAATTTAATAAGCTTCATTATGGAAGATATGCAAGAAAGGGCTTTAAAATTAGCAAAATGTAAACGAACAGTTTTGCATAAATATGTAAATGACACATTAATATTCTTAAAGTAAGATAGGAATAAATCTAACAAATTCACAAGGGAGATGTGGAACGATGACATGTTACCATTTCTTGGTGTAATGATCATTAAGAAAGATGATTGTCTTTCACAGTTCAGAGAAAGGATAGCCATTCAGATGCCAATTTAACTTATAAATCAAATCTCCGTCCTACGGTTCCAGTGTAAAGTAGTGAAAACATTCGCTGATTAAGTACTTAAGAGTTGTGAAGCAGAATTCTGGAAGAGAAGGAACTTAATCATATTAGAACTACCCTGCTACACAATGGTTTTCATTTACAACCCATTAATGAAAAATAAAGCAAAAAGAAATGTTCAACCTGGGGCCATGAAGGAAGAATAGTTTCCACATGAAAACAAAGCAGTGCTCAATTCACAGTACAAAATAGAGGATCTTCAGAAAGGTTGGGTCTTTTCTCATCCTCTGGCCCCTGAAGTGTATAAATAATTCTGTATTCAGGCAAATTTATGTCACGTTTTGTGGTTCCTTTAGGAAGATATAAGATAGTTGTAATCAAAAGTGAAGGGCAGGTTCTCAGCTAAGATAAATGCACAAAATGTGAGTGTTGCTGATGTGAATATTGAACCAAACCCAAACCCAGTTATCACAGATTAAGCACATACTAGAAAGTAATGAAGTTTTCTGAAGGTCCATGACTTTATTTTTTTTTTTAACTTCTTCAGTGACTCTTAGAAGTTTGCATTCTCCTTTGCCTTCTCCTTGTAGCTTTTCCTCAGGACCATATTGATAGAAAAAAAAGGGAAGAAAGGCACAGTTCTTAGCTTTAGTGGCCCAGTAAGATCACAGTGCCTCATAAATGATCAAAAGAAGCGTAACAATCTACAATCAGACTTTTGCAAGCTTAGAGCAAGGGAAAGTCTCATTGACTTTAATAGGAATTTTTCTTTTCTTGTGTACTGCAGAATTTAAATGAAACTTTGCCTTTCAAAGGGCACCAGAACTCTTGACTTGGAATCATGAAGTAATCACATAATGCTTAAAGACATGTTTCAGGCAACAGTACTGTGGCGGCATCTAGTATAAAAGTAAAAATGATTAGAAATCAGTTTTGTTTTCCTCTCTTTTACCTACAATCTACCTGTTAGAGGCCAAAATAAGGTTCTCTGACCTTCCTGCAATCATGGCTCCTTAGCGTAACTGACAGATGAGAACATGTTCCCATTTACTCATGCAGGATTCACTGATTTATTCTGGAGAGCTTATCAACCTCTGAACAACCCCAGTATTAAGGAAATTTGTAGCAATTCTGCTGGACTAACATCTATTAGCTTAATGTTTGGGGACTATTTATATAGTGGATGTGGATGTAGATGTGGAAACAAGGCCTGTAATGTGTTTCTCTACTTGACTTGAAATGAAATGTCAAATGCCCAGGAAAGACTCATGCCTAAAAATCACATCTCTCCTACCAAGCTATTGGGCATGCTAAGCTATGTTAACTTGTATTTTTCTCTAGCAATTCTGTTCCACTATGTGAAAAATATTCAAAGCCACCTTGGAGGCTAGAGCCCAGACACCCCTTCTCTCATAAGAGGCACTTGCATCCTCTCTGCACATCAAGTTATTTGAGGGCTTTGTTTAAATTGTTCACTGTCAATTAATGATCAGTTTGCGCCTGCTAGGCTATCTAAGGTTAGAGAGAGTAAGTTTCAAAAAGACTTATAATGGGTTGTGGCCCAGCCTGGATTTTACAGGGCACAGAGAATGTATTGAAAATCATTCTCAGCATCTCTCAGCATGTGAGGGGCTATTCCCTTCCCATAGGAAACTCCAATTTTTTTAGAATTTATTGACAGCATTGGTAGTGCAGCAGTTTTCTTTCTTCTTCTCTGTCAGAAGTTTTCAGGTATCTCCTATGTTATTCTACCCTTCCAAGATCAGTTCAGCCTTTTCTCCTGTATTTTAGTCAGAGCAGTAGTGTACCATACTGGTCTTCCTCATTGTGATTTCTTACTCAGAGTACAGAAAGAGCTGATGGTTTTTAACAGAGCTAGAAGAGTCTCTGCTGTCAACAATGACTGGTTAAATAACCTTGAGCAGAAAACCACCATTATTTATGCTATTTATACTACATTTGATGAATTTGCTATTGTGCTACCTGTTTTTGGAACAAACCATGGTTGTAAAAGAATGTATATCATTGATTGAATATTGCTTTTCTAAAATCTTACCAAAATTTAAGGTTTAGGCTAGAATTCTTGGCCAATATTTCTGTCTTGTACACCATACTGATTTTTTTTTCCATAACTGATTGCATGCTTTCTGTGGTGTCCTAAGCAACAGATGTCTCATTAGCACCTGAGCTATGCCAGCTTCTGTGGAAGGCTGCAAACTGATTAAACGCATGCTCCATTTTTGTCTGTTTATGAGTCATTACTTAAAGATTTTATCACCAGACTGCCATACTTAATTACATGTTGCCATAATTAAATGTGAACATCCATAGACCTGGCTTTTTATTTTTGCTCTAACTTCAATAAAATATTTGCCTCTTTGCCTCTTTGTTAATGAAATGCTATAGGAAAGCAGAGAAATAAAAAGGAAAAGAAAAAATGAATTAATATATATATAATATCAAATATCTTTGTGAACTGTTTAGAAAAGGCACTGCTTTCTAAACAAAGAAATCTTTGAGGGATAAAGATGTAAGGCAGAAAGTAACATTCTGATATTTAAAGAAGTCATCCATCATTCATCATACAGATCTAAGCATGTTGTCCTTGGGACAATTATGAAGTATTCTTGGAATACATTTCTGGGTCTCTGAAGGAGAAAAAGAGCATTGGGAGCAGCCAGCATGAGTTTACTAATTAAATAATTACTGAAAAAATACTAATTAAGCTAACTAATGCCTAACATTGCCTTCTATGATAAAATGACTAGTTTGACTAGATTTGAGGATGGAGAGAGCAGTACGTGTCATTTATCTTGACTTTGGCAAGGCTTTTGACACTGTCCCCCACAGTGTTCTTTTATACAAGTTGGGATGCTATAGTCCCTATGAGAGCACAACTAGATGAGTAAAAAGGTGATTGGATAATTGGGCTCAGAACATTAAGGGTTTGTATTGTGCCTGGTTGCTGTCAGGGACTACCATGGGACCTGTTCTGCCTAACATGTATTGCTAAACTGGCGGATGTAAAGCAGAAAGCCAGCAAAATGATTCTGGACTGGAGTACTTCCTCTGTGAGGAGAGGCTGAGGGATCAGAGTTTGTTCAGCATGGAAAAGATATGGCTTTGAGGGGACCTAAGGGCAGCACCCCAGTACTTAGGAGAAGATTGAGCCAGCTCTTTATACGTGGTAGAAGGAGGAGGGACAGCAGGTATAAGGTGAAATAAGGGGGGTTCAAACTATATATATATAAGGAAAAAAAAATTCTACCATGTGGAGAGCAAAGCAGTTGGTCAGGTTGCTCAAGGAGGTTGTGCCTCTTTGAGGAGGATATATCTGTCTGTGGAGGTTTTCAAGACGCAAATGAAAAAAGCCCAGAGCAATCTGTTTGGATGCAGGCAGTGATAGCTGACCGCTTTGAGCAGGAACATGGACTAGAGACCCCTTAAAGTCCTTTTCAAACATGAATTTTCTCTGCCCCGTCTAGGAACCCACCAGTATCTAAATACAGGATGCTGCCTGTGGGAAAATGGGACTATTTTTTCCCCCTTAAAAATGCTATTTACAAAAATTTGGAAATTTTAAAAATTATCCCAGTTAGAGTCCAAGATTTAAAAGTTATGTAGTTAAAGTGAGACTACCTTAGTACTTTATAAAGACAAAGAATCTTAATAATTAGTTAGATATATCCAAAACAGTAGTTGTTTGCAGATTCTGGAAAAATAAGGGCACCAATAAGCAGTTTCCAAGTGATTTATTTATCATTGTCAGAAGTTCTCCAGGTAAACCATTATATCTAAAGAAAGTTATTTAATTATTAAGACAAGAACACAACATTCCACTGAGATAATCCAAAACATTTTTATGAGAGATGTGCTAATGTTTTTTGAACACTTTCAGGCTCAGAAGACACAACCTGAGTTAAGTGTTGGACAGGTCATAAGTGTGCCTTGCTCTCTTAATCAGCTGACCTGGCTTCCAAAAAATATTAATAATACTGCTATTTCCTCAAGCTCTTCGTGCAGATTATAGTATTTTTTTCCACAGTACCTGCTGCACATCATGAGCTGATGATTTACCTTTTATATAAAATTTTATATAAAGTTTACCTTTTATATAAATTGAGTTATGAGAAAACTTTTTCTCTGAGTTTCAAAGTCCTGATCCATAAAACTAAAATAAGTTTAGAAAAAAATTAACTTTTCCTTCTTCAGATTCTACTCCATGTCCTTGAAAGCTGTCATTCTAAGCAGAGTACATTCCCTTTCCCATCTTTTGTTATTATGAAAGTTAAAATAAACCATCAGTGTCAGCACAGTGTATTAGCTTTGAATTGCCTCATTATAGCAACACCAAAACTGGATGTTTAAAAGAAAAAAGAAACAAAAAAAATCCATAGCTTTTCAATAATAATTTAGACAGCCCTTTAATCTAAACCCTCTGGAGAGTTCCTACACTACAGGAGAGTTCTGCAATGGGTCGAATGATGTTGTTATAATGTGCAATGGGATGTCAAACTGTGAAGAGGCTGGAGTTTGGTGTGTTAATTTTTTTTTTTTAATTTTTTTTTTCTAAGTCAAAATTTCATTAATACTGCCTTTGTTACAAACAATGGGAGACCTCTACTCATGGAACAACTTTTCTTAACTGTTGAGTTTTGTGTTTTGAATGAAGAAGTGAATGTGAAACCCCACAATGTGGAATGCTTCAGCACAAGCAGGGCTACATTTTGATCTTAGGTACAATTCCAAGTTAGGAGTGTTGTGTTCACCCAGCTGAATTGCTGAGTTCTGCCTAGGCTAAAGCCAGTTGCAGTTTGCTGCTGCTGTCAAAGATGCTCCTTATCCTTCTCTCAGCTAAGTTATTCTGGACAGGAAATACTTGTAAAGCAAAAGCCTTGCTTGTCCTCATTCACTCAAATGTTTTTAGATGTAGGAAACTCGTCATGGTCTGAAAGGTTTGCTAATATGACCCCTAATACTCTCTATTATTTTTCTAAGAAATGAGCAAAATATCCTTTTCTTTATCTCGTAAAAGAGCTGAGAGATGAAAATGTTTAGTATATCCTCATTGCCTTGAAGGTAACAAGTGCTATATACATGTTAAGAGCTGGAATTGTTTGTCAAAATCATTTAAATATTATATAATTAAATACAGAAATATATCCTTTTGACATGGGTAGATGTAGATATTGTTAAACAAAATGATTAAAACTCATTTTATTTTGAAAGTCTCAAGAAAAAATTTCCTTAGTAAAATAATTTTCATATTTTTTCATGTTTTTATGTAACACCTTTGAGTTTACAAACACAAAAGGGCATTTTTGATTTTGTAACAGTAATTAGTATGATTGAATACATTTATAAACTGATATTTGCTGGGGAACTCTTAAATACCTGTCTTTGACATCTTTATGGGCTCTTTAAGCTATCCCTGGAAAAGAGCAGTGTTTCAGATGACATTGCTACAGGCTGTTAAAGGCAGTCTGAGTGTAATTAAAGACATCTGCCAACATTTCCTCATTTAAACATTTGAAGCTGGGAAGGAAAGAGATGATTCAAAAAATCTGGGAGAAGGGATAAAAAGAAGAGAGAAAAGGGAGAAAGTGTGAAGTGAGTGTCAGGCTCTGTTAGCTGACAGCCTTGGGAAATCCTGGCTGCATGGCTGGTTGTGCATCCTTCCACGGTCTGTGGCAGCTCTGCTTTTCCCAGGTCTCCTCTGAGTGAAGGGTGGTTCCAGCATGGGGGACCTGTGTTTCCTGGGAGCTGGACTCCCTGGATCTTTGTCTTTCTGAGTATATGACACATTTTTTCTCCTAAAAAAGGCCGAATCAGCAGAACTGTCTTTAAAAGCATAGTTAAGAGCTCTTTCCCCTAGTTTTATTACACTGGGACTTCTTAACACAGCGCGTTGATTTTATTTAACACTTTTATAGGGACAGATAGTGGCTTTATGCTGAATCTCTTAGAGTTTCATAGCTCTGCCTAAGCACCTAGCTAACTTCTATTGGCATTAACTTCAGGGCAGTTATGCAAATGAATTGAGGATAGAATAAATTGTACAAAGAAATTAGTGAATGAATGGGCAATAATAACTTAAAATGTACATAAACTCTATTAGCTGACAACATAGACATCTAAATGCTAGAAAATATAGAACTGTTTAAAAGTGGATACTCACTTCTGTTGGCTAGAAGAGATTTTGGATGATGCAGTTCAAAGGTCAGAGGGAAGAGTCCCACAACCTTAGCCTAGAAAAATATGTCATCTTTTCAGGTCGTATAAGATTATCTGTTAGTTATCAAGAAAGTGTCTCCAGGTTATATAGAAAGGGGCACAAGGCAGCATTATTTCCCCAGTATTAGCAGGGGAAAGAGCTTTAGAACATGTAAATCAATAAAGATTCTACTGACATCTCTAAGACATTGAAAACTTTCCAGGGAGTTGTTTTAGAAAAAGGTCATATAAGTAGATTTTCCAGATATATGTGACAATATTTTTTGCTGTAATTACAAGTGGAATACCACCATGGAGAAGGACTCTCATAATGTGTGTCTGAGCTGGTTTAGGTAGTCTCATACCCACAAGACTCAGCAGAACCAGTTAACTTGGCAGCATCTCCCGTCTCCCTTACCTAGACTATTTCTAATACCTGTGATAAACTATGCAGAGTTACTGCAACTTTGAGACATATTTCAGGCCCTTTCCTATTAAAATTTGGTAAGACCATCCCATGTTTCCTGGATTATTGTAATGATTAAATATTTATTTGGAAGTCATATATGAGGATAAAGCTCCTACAAATCTTTACATATTATCAAATACAGTATCTGTTTAGGTGAAGGAAAAAAGAACAAAAGCAATAAGCAGTGATAAGGAAATGATGGACATAGGAGAGAGGGAAAGAGCAGAGAAGTTTCTGTGTCCCAGAAATACCTCAAGGGTCTTTTCTCTTTAGCACTCTGAAACCTAAGTCACTAAATTGTCACTTTTCCATGAGAATGAAGCATTTCTGGTTTTCAAAATCCATCATGTTTTAAAGACATTTTTTTCTAAATTGATGCTTCTGTTGCAGACAAATCACCTTCTAAGTGCTGAGAAACATCTAATGATCTCCTGTAGTTAAACAATCCCTCTTCTGGTGACGTCTTCAGTATTAGAAGCTTCTGAAAAATTTCTAGTACTTAAAAAACTGTTTCTCTGTGATGAAACCATTGATTTATTTCCTTATTTTCATTAAGAAAAAAACAAATATGATAAATACAGATTAAAAAATCCTTTAAGAAAAGGAAGTATTGCTTTTTATGCTGTATCATCAATCCAAGGGTTGTGCTTTCCTTTATTTATGCATATATCAATGTTCAAGGCAGTCTGTTTGGAGGGGTGGAGGTTTTATTATGTTCCTGTACTTTCTCTTGGCCAACAGCTTGTCTTTTGGCTAATTTTGAAACAGTCAGAAGAGTTAGGCATGCTGAAATGAAAGAAAAAAGATAGCCACACTCATTTGTTTTTTCCTGGTATAAATATGAAAATATGAAAAATTTTGAGCTTACCCCACCAGAAGACAAATGACACACAATGATGACATTTACAAAGTAGATAGCTCAAGTGCCAACTAAGATAAGTTATGATGTAGTTAAATAAAGAGGATGCAGAAGAGCAGAGCAGGAATGGGGCCAAAATGATGTTAAATTCCAGATTGAGGTATCATACCTTTTCTCCTTGCTTTCTCCAGTGTTTTGAATTTAATTGCCCCCTTTATGAAATTCCATATTTATTTGTACCAGTCCAAAGATGGAGAAAACTTAGTTCCAAATTCATGTCCAACTAGTTCCTATCACTAAAGCTGCTGTTGTATTAAGAATTTAAGATTTTTTTTTGAAGTCCCAGAAAGTCCTTGATTTGTGAATTTGTGTTTTTTGTAGTAAACTGACAAATCCAGAATATGTTGTTCTTCAGGTAAAGGTATTCAGCACCTTCATACTTTTCCCAGGCTTGTGGGAGCTTGGATGATTGAAGCAGAAGTTAAGTTTGTTGTTTTTTTTTTTCTGCTGTAGGTTTTTTGGACAGCTTTTTATACATTTTTTCAAAGCGTATCAATTATTAAAAATATCTCTTTCATCTAATCTTGATTATTTTTTGGATCTGTCCCTTTCAAGAGTAATTCAAATATTTTTCTCCTAGTACATTAATTAGTTTATAGCATTGAAACAGAAAGTGTCAGCAGAGGCAAAAAAACAGATACCTACTGAGAGTCATATGCAAAACACCGACTGACAAAAGGATGAGCAACTATTTATACTACATTTACTCCTATCCTTTGAGTGCTTCAAAACTAGTTCATCCAGCCAATGCACTTCTTTCCAGAGTTATTATCTTGTCGTATAAATACATCAGTTGTTAGATAGTTTTAGTTCATAATATTTGTTAACATTTCTGTAGTAACAATGTTAAGAGAGTCCCATCCAAAGGATATAATGGTACAGTTGTTTTGGGCAGTAGAGCAAAAAGAGAAGTGCTCCATTAACCTCCTTTTGATTAGCTGATATAATGCTTTCCCATAAGAAAAATAACCATGAGATTTGGAATGAGAATTTCTAGTTGTTTCATAGACTCGCTGAGCAACTTTGAACAAGCTACATCACACCAAGCATCTCAGTCTCCAGAACTATTAAATGAATAAAGTAAAAATACTGTCTCTCATCAGGAATATTGTGAAATCTCCTCACGAAAAAGAAGAATACACCAGGCTAACAGTAATGGTGTTACTAGTGTGATTTCTGAATAGTGTGGTGGCAGTTCTTCATTCAAGCATTCTAAACATTCCAAATAAAAAAAAAAAGAAACAAACCTCTGTATATTTTAAACGACCAGTGTGATTTTATGCATATAAGACTGATGATCTTTCTGAAAGTCAGTGAATTATTGATATTAATTCAGCCCTGTTTTAAAAACTCCATCTATTTTAAAATATTAAGGTGGCACCTTTAGGTGCCTAAAGAATATACAGAGATTCTGGATGAATTGAATTGCATGTGCCAAAAGGGTGTGGCTAGGGTGCAATAGAACCCATGAAAATGTCTTTTTAAGCAGTCTCCTTCCTTTTGTAAAGTGGCATTTGTCCATGAAAAATCATCCATCTTTGGATAAAACCACTTGAATTAATTTGACTCAAAACAAAGTCCTTTGGTACAATTAGGAAGACTTTACAGAAGCAGATATAGCAAAACAAAGGATTTTTGGGCAAATCTTTCATAATCTCCATATTTACATGGCTAGAGAAGCAGAATTTCATATTTTATGTGAACTTAAATTCTGATACAGATGTTTAGCAGTTCATAACAATGCCCCTTTTTTTTTTTTTATCTTTCTCTGCCTTGGGCTTATCCAAAAACAGACTGTGATTTCTTCAAGTGTGGTCATCTCAAAGAACTGGACTCTTTCATTGCAAAAAAAACATGTAAGTTCATGAGTATTTCTCTGATGGATTCACTCTGTGAACTATGCTGTTCTGTTATTAACTAGGCCCTGCCTTACAGAACCTATTCCTTGAGTTGAATATTACACACATACTTTTTATTATTTATTTTGGTTATAAATGTACATTGAGTAAGTGACTTAGATTCATGATCTCTGGATGTGAAAGCACTAAGACTTCTTGATTCTGAAAAAGGTCTGGTATAAAAATAGTTGGGTTTCAACTGACAAAAAAGTCAGCAGTGTTTCTCTATGATATTTTATTTCTAGTTTTGTATCCATGTGTTCACATGTGGATTTTTTTTTTATTACTCTTAGCAGAGAGGCAGACATAAAGCAGATCCTGTGTGTGATAGTATTTGACACATGATTCATCAAGTATAAACAGTGGCAGATGGAAGCTTGCAGATAAACTCCTGTTGCCTAAAACAAGCTGCCTGGACTCTCACATATCACACAGGAAGGTCACAGGGAGGTCAGTCTCCAAAAGATGAACATTTCTGAGAGAGAAGAATGAGATTCTGATTTGTACAGGTGTACTAATTGATGTTATATACAGAATTGCACTCTGTATCTCATAGCTTTTCATAATAGAGATTTTTGTAGTGTTTCAACTCTTTGTATTTTGTGATTTTGCAAGATTATTTAAAATATTGCTTGAACAAAACACAAATAATCAAGAGAAAAAGCAAATAACTTTTTAAAAATCATAATTTATGATTTGCTATCTCTCTTGCAATCCTGACTCATGGTTCATGCGTGGTTGGTGTCAGAAGTGTTGGTAAAGGGGAGATAATGATCAATATGACCAGTAATGACATTGTAAGGGAATTCTTCTATTTTGGAGGTGATGAGTTAAAAGCAAATAGTATTAACCCTGAGTATTACCTGCCAGCGTGCCGTGGTAAGGCTCTTTGCTGTGCTAATTCTCTCTCCATCCCTTAGTCAGACTCTACAGAGCTCTAGGAGGGGAGCTCAGAAACAGCCTTCATGGAAGAGGGCTCCCCAGTGACTTGGTTGTAAGAGCAACTATGATGGATAAAACATTTATTCTCTCTAAAAGCTAATTTGAAAGCCTTTAGAGCCAACAGTAATCTGCCCTTTTGGATCGGGTCTGATACGTGCGTTCTGCAGTTCCTATTCAGGCTGCTCCCATCAATGGAACAAATCACCTGAATAACTGTGCAGGGTAAAATCAGCAAGGTCAGGACTGTATTTAGTAAAGTTTTACATGCAAAAACCTTCCCTAATGGAACAGTGAACAAAATTCTCCAATTAGCTAAAGCAAATGTTATAACTTGTCTTTGGATTCATTTATTAGGCTGTGTTTCTGTGGGAGGATTTGGATTTATTCATTTCTTTTTTAATGTCATGTAGCAGTGATTATGTTTAGTCAGTAAATTTCAGCATATTCTACACATGTTTATGACAAGTTGAGATACAATCTTATAAGGTATAAAAAATTCATTACATTTAAATATTCATTGTTAGAAGAAGCTGGATTTCTATTTGTGATAACAAAAATCAGTATGAGCAGGCAGACAAAATATATTAGGAAGCTAATTCAGGAGAAAAAGAAAAACAATGTGGAGTCTTTACATGTATCTGATTTAGTAAAAAATGCATAAGAAAAGGGATATGAGGCTGGCTTGGAGAAAATGCGCTGCAGAAATCAAACATGCCCAATTAGAAATATCCCACTTTTAAACACGGAGGTCACTGCCCCTCAAATGATGAGGTTCCTTCAGGGAAAGAGCATCTGTATTTGTTGTGTTTTCAGTGCAGCCTGAAGGTGGCTGCCCTCTAAGGATCGTCCCATATTCATGGTTCCCTGCTGTCCTTCTTGGAGAACTGCTGGGGCACAGTGCAGCTCCTGTCTTCTCCAGGCACTTCAGTTTCTTTTCAATGAAACCAGGGCAAATGGAAGGGTTGCAAACATCCATGTTTCTTCCAGTTACACAGCTAGGATGTGCTGCTCAGAGGCACGTCTGGGTGCCAGGACCACAGAGCAAGCATAGCCTGTGGTACTGGCACAGTTGTAATTGCTGTGCATGTAGGAAGTAACATAAGCACATTCTAGAATCTTCAGAAGTCTGATTTAAATGCCTGGAAACAAGGTTAAAAAGACAAATTTTATCTCATAAAGGAAGACTGAGACTCTAGAGACTTAGGATATGAGAATGAAATATGAGGAACTTTAACCATTCTGTACCTCATGTTAAATATCTAAGTTTTTCCAATAATGTGAAACATCTCAGTAACTGATGTTCAGGAGGTGACCTCAGCCCAGACCCCAGCAGAAACACACGAACATCCTCTGGTGTTCTCCGTATTCAGAATCCATGGTGATCTCAAAGGAAAATGCTGACGGGTTGTGTGGTGTGAAATATAAGCTGTGCTTCTAAAGATGTCCCTCCAGAGCAGCACTCAGGCATATCTGGAGAGCAGTATGGAGAAACATGTATAGCTACAACTTATGCATTTTGTAGATAAAAACAGAGGATTGGCCGTGTGGCATTTTTCAGCAGCAATAGAAACACATTTTATTGCAAGTAAGATTAAAATTACCATATAGTTGCCTAAATTGTTTGCAGGGTAGATGAAAAATGATCATATGAACTTAATAATAACATTTTTACATTTTTACATTTCACCTCAATTAAAGTCATTTTAGTTTCTCTACGTAGGTGTCATCAGCAGTGATTGGTGTACTTTATTGATTGATCTCTTACTAAAAAGAATCCATATCTAATGAATTTAAATTCCTTTTTATAACAACTCAGAAAATCAATAATAAGAGAGAAAATGTCATGAGAGCAGAAACTGCAGCCAGTATGCTTAAAATATAGATGCTGATTCCAACCTGCAGACATTTGTTTGTTGTTTACCTAATACCGCCCTTACAAAACAATAGATAGTTAAAAAGGAGATAATAATAAAATTAAAATTTTTGGAAAAGGGGTATAAATAGAAGAAAAGCTATTGTATTCTGATAATGCATATTGCCTACTACTGCAAAAAAAAAGAAAAGAAAAAAACAAAAGAAAAGAAAAAGAGAAGAGAAGAGAAGAGAGAAGAGAAGAGAAGAGAAGAGAAGAGAAGAGAAGAGAAGAGAAGAGAAGAGAAGAGAAGAGAAGAGAAGAGAAA
>JAUBNY010000477.1:9424498-9442483 GCA_032275445.1 Crypturellus soui
AGTACCTGAGGGGTGACTGTAGGGAGGATGGGGCCAGGCTCTTCTCCGTGGTGGCCGGTGACAGGACGAGGGGTAACAGGTGCAAGTTGAAAAATAGGAAGTTCCACCTCCATGTGAGGAGGAACTTCTTGACTGTGAGGGTGACAGAGCCCTGGAACAGGCTGCCCAGAGAGGCTGTGAGAGGTGTCCCTGCTGGAACAGGGAGTTTAGACTAGATGATCCCTAGAGGATCTTCCAACCTTAAGCATTCTGTGATTCTGTGATATAGTACCATGGTATTAATGAAAGACCCTTAGCTGAATATAGACTCTCCAGAAAAGGCAACCTGACATCTCTGGTGTTAGTGGAAGCCTGATGATGTAGGCTTTAACTTGCAGAATCACTCAAAATATTACTCGGGCAGATTCTTAAACCATTTTTAGGAACTACAAGATGATAGATTCTGGATTCACAGAGAGATGGGAACTAAGTCATATCAAGTACCACACTTGGCCCTATTCAAAGAAAATACATAAGTACAGGCATTAATTTAACTGTATTATTAAGATCCAATAACTCATGGAATGCCCTATGTCTGTGTCTAATGTTAATGAGTACTTAAGTGTTTGGCCAAATGTAGATATATTACTTAGGTTGGAGTGATGAGGGGCTTTGCTTTACAAGAACACTTCATAAAAGGGAAAGACAGAGGCTTTACTTTCCGCATTGCTAATGTGCCGTAATTTACTTCTGAGAATATTTCATGCAGCATCCTGAATGTAGAAAAAGGCTTCTTAGGTCTGCTGATAAAAGAAACAAATACCTCTATTCTAGTAAGAATTAGAGCAGATCATTATGAAAGACCACAGGAATTCAGAAAATGCCTGGAGAGCACACACTTGACTAGTGATCTCTGTAAGTCTATTGCTGAGTTCAATTAGGCCCTTAATTTAAAGTCTCCTGTTTCCTCTATCTGTTCTTGTCTTATTCTGTGCCCTTTTTCTTCTGCTTCTTCCTTCCTTCGACATGAGCCCTTGACTCATTCTTTCTTTTCTCTCCTTGGATTTGAGAGCATCCTTTTTTCTTAATTTCTTTCCCTGCCTTTCGTAGTAATTTTTCTCTGAATCTACAACAAATTATTCATACTCACTATTGCCCATTTAATGCCTTTTCTTTCTATCCAATGTCTGTCCTACTTTTGCTCTGGAAACTCTGTTTGCTCAAGGGAGGATGACTTATAATATCTTTTGCTGTTTTCTTTACATTGAGCATTTGTCCAGGATGATGACCACACAAAAGGAATTTATTTGACGTAGGTCACGGTTAGGGCAGAAGATGTAAAAATTGCATTAAACCACAAAACTGAACTTGCTGGAGCCATTCCAAGTGTAGCTTGGAGTAGTCTAAATGATTTTACTAGTAGATGGAAGATGACTATGTCATGGATTCAGGCATCGGTTCATCATCATCAGTGCTGGTTGCTAATCACCGTGCTCGCAGGCACAGTTTGGCTTATACTTGCTAGTACTTTACCAGGCAGAATCCAGGTATGATTCAGAGGATAGCACGTGCCAAGGACATTCTCTATAAATAAGACCACACCAATTTGGTTTCCTTATTCTACAGTCATTCAACACTGTTTTACTTGGCTTTGCTCCCTCAAACACCTCCACGCGTCGATGACACAGCTCAGGGTATGCATCACATACCCACCCATGCTAGAAAAACACATCACTCTGACGGGTTGCGGTACAGTCTGTACATTATTTCAGACATTTTGAACTGACCATATATATAATGTGTATATTTTACAGTGCCTCATGGCTGTAGCGGTATTGCACATCGCTCAGAGAAGGCCCAGAGCCAAGCTCTCTGTAATACGGGTTTGGATATTTTGCTTTAAAAGGTGCAGAGTGGCTGTGAGCCACTTGGTCTTGAGTTAGAAGATGTCCTGAAATTGTCTTAAACATTACTACAGCTTTATTGTAAGGATGGCCAGAGATGCCTTTGCAAATGCATCTTGTTTCCCCAGCTGTGTTGTGTGTTTGGACACATTTAGGAGGAGTGATGTGCTGGTGACTTTCCATATCAGCAAAAGCCTCAGGGAAAACTACTTTGCTCTTGCCTGCAAGTGAAGCCTGTGAAGTGGTTCATACTGCTCAGAGCAGGCAAGAATATAGTGTATCTTCAGCTAAAAAACCCAAATGTTAAATTTTACACATCTAATTAAACCTGTCACTGAACAGTCCCTGAAGCTCTATTGTGTGATTGCAGTTTATCTTACCACAAAACAATTTTGTGACAGATATAGAAATGCAAGAGGAATGCAATGATACTTAACTATACCCAACTTTAACCTTTCAGCCTCCACTTACGTAAGTTTCAGCATTGCATCATTTATCACCCAAACATGCCCTAATTTTATTAATTTTATTGCCATCTTTATGAATTTTGACAGATGAAAGGTGGTTGTCCACTTTTCCGTCTTAGTTGACCCCCTAAAATGTCAAAGACAAACTTCCCCAGCTTCATTTGGATGACCTTCTTTTGCTAACAATTCTGGGGCTGGATTCATTTATATTTGATTATATTTATCTGTCCTACTGGCATTAGTAGTCTATAAAGGTATAAAAAAGAACCAGTAGATGGCTCTGTAATTCCTGAATTATAAGGCAGGAAACGAGTGAAGCTTTGATAGCTTTGACTTTTGCGAACGGATTTGACTTGGTCCCGGTGATGACAGGAATAAACCTCGTGCCGACTTGCTGAAATGGGACACTGCCGTTTGCGGTGTCACACAGCTCAAAATGGCCAGGCTGTCCTTGACCCACCCTGACCTTGAAGATGTCCTGATAAAACCAGGTGGACCAGCAGCAAGGTGGGGAATGGGGACATCGTCCTAGATGGGGACGTTTCCAAATGAAGTGGGGCGCAGCATGGTCCAGTCTGGGGCAAGGCCAGGAGTGCTGAGCACAGCCAGGCAGAGGGACAGACACCAAAAGCCGAAGGCTGCTGCAGATGCCCCAGCCCAGCAGTGCAGTACCATGGGAAATGGGAATAAACCTGAGCGTTGCAGAGCTGTGCTGAACAGATGCCAGCACTGAAATTCACTACTGACAGCTTACCAAAGGTTTTTCCTATTTTCCTTTAAATAAATAAATAAATAAAGCTGGCTGAGAATGCAAAAGAGAAACAGAAAGGAAATGCACTGTGAATAAACTGCTTTTATTAATCAAGGATTTTCTTTGTGTTACAGGCAATTTAGATGGAGCAGTAGGATTTCCTTGCTGCACAGCTGCATTTGGGAGTGCAGGGCCAGGCTCAGGCTGTGTGCGAAGGAGCCATTAAGTGTCCCTGAGTGCGGGTGGCTGAGGTGCAGGTGGTCCTCCTCACTCCGGCCACAAGTGAAGCTCCTTGGAGAGGGTCTAGCAATAAGGGTAGGAATTAAGGCATTTTTAAAATTATATATTGACTCTCTACTCTGAAATGCTGGCTAACTGAGTCATGGACACTAAAATCACAGGCACCCATGGATTCCCCTATAGTTCAGGGAAAAGTAGCAGAGAACAGTTCAGTTCCTAGAAAAGCTGTTTCATCTGTGGTAGCTGAGGTTATTATTTTGTGTTTTAAATAAATTCAAAAACATATGAAAACGATCTAGAAAATGTGTACTAATTGTGCCCGGTGGCATGGTATATAACTGCTGTGTGGCACATCGTGAATTAAAAGAAGTTTAAAGAAGAAATAATAAGTTAAAGAAGAAATTGCAACCTCACTTTAAGCCTGTTGTTTTCCACTAATATAAATCTTGGAAATGATAATTTTTTCTTCTCACACTTCATAATGAAAAATACTATTTGGTAGGAAACAGAAAATAATCATAGTGGTACTTAGTATGGAAATTTGTATTATGAACATTTTCCAGCTAGTCCTTGAGTACGTTTCAGTAGCAGATAGCTGCTTTACTTTTTCTGCTTTACTTTTTCTGCTATGCTTAGTCTTTATGTTCTGCTTTTAAAAACAAATCCAAGCTGTTTTTTTAAAGCTACCATCCAGTTAATACAAATGGCAAGAATATGTGAGGATGTTGATATTTAAACATCAATATTAAACACAATGTGTTTATGTCAATAATTCAGAAATAAACAAATAATAATGTTATGATTTTTTATAACAAGATATTCTCTAACCTCCCTATTAGCTTCCTCATCTATTGGCAATGATTTTCAAAGTAAGGACAGTAAAATTAGAATGGAAAAATCATACAACATTATACTTTATTTTATTCTGTTTATATAATGTAGTAAGCTTCTGTGACCTTTCATTTACTTAGAAAACGCTACAGTATTCAGTATTCAGCAGTAGTATTATCTGGGGAAACAATGGTCTTTTAAACAATAAGAGGCACAAACATTATACCTTATCTTGTACAAATATTTCCATATTTATGTGGATGAATCTATACTGCCTCTAATTTTTTAGTCTAAAATGTATTTTAAGTTGACTTTATTAAAGACAGTTAAATAATATCTGTGTGTATGTGTGGGGCGGGGGTGTGGAGCTTCCTTGAATCATATTACATTCACTAGCTAAATGAAGGCAGTCCTAATGGGATAGCTGATGTGTGGCAGAATGGTTCTGTGATAGCTATATTCAGCTTCTGCCCTGTGGTAAGTCTGAGATAATTAGATTGTAATATGTGAATCAAACATGACCCCTGGATTCAAATACATAAAGTAGAGGGAAAAAAATCCCTCAGGTTCAAGTAAATTTAGTGCCTGTACCTGCTTAGCTGCATAACATGGTGATAGCCATTTATGATAACTGGCATATTATTTGATAATATCAATTTATTGGTTACATTTTACTTCTTTGTCCTCATTTTATCCACCAGTCTGACTCAACTGAGACTATTTCTTAATCTTTGAGCTTTAACAAGCATCATCATAGAGCTGGTAAGGGCTGACCTAGAGGAGCTGCTTCATTCATTTCTGAATTACAGAACTATCCTTATCTCCATTTCAGTCCTGGATCATAGACATGTTTGAACACTGCTGTCATATTACATTTTAAAATTAGAATTAAAAACTTTGTGCCCAGTAAAAACCACTCTTGAGAATTTACTATGTTTACTCGCTCTACATTTTTCTCCGGATGCCAGGACTCATTGGCCCATCTGCTTTCAGGGCTGTGCCTGGATATCCTTTTTTATTATTATTATTCTAATCGCTACTGTACTCTTATGATTTGAATAATGTAATTCATATTAGTTTGGTATATGCAATAATTTTACTAATGTATTAATAGATACAACCCAACATTTATCTGTCTATAATTTTAAGTTAAAAGCTGGACAATACTATCTGTGCTTCTCACCAATTTGCAAAATTAACACCAGATTTTTGCCTGAGTAGTGAATGATTATACTTAACAGCACTTATCCATATAATTGATATAATAACTGTTGGAGAATTTAAAACACGGATAATTTCCTTCTCAGTTGTGTTATTGCTTGTACATGATACATGTTTTATACGAAAACTGTATTTTTATATGTGTTCAGTATAATACATTATACTATGTATTGTAATGTAATGTACTGTATTGTAATGTAATACATTATACTATGTACTATGTATATACTATGTGTCAGTATAATGCATTATACTATATCCTATATATATTAGAAAAGAAAAAAAAAAGTCAAGCAGGCAAACAGGAGCTTCTCTATGGTGTCCTCCCAAATGATTTGGAAGTGCTTAAAGACAAAAAACAACATTGGGAGGACTCTTTTTTGTTTTCCAAAATTTAGCACATGTCCATGCTTGCACACATATACACCCAGAGACACATGCACACATACTTACAAACTACTTCAAAAAGAAAAACTGCTCTATCATAACGTGATTTTTTTCCTGGTTGGATTCTTTTTAATAAAAGTTTGCTTTTAGTGTTTTCTGTCTTCTAAAGCATCTATACGCATCTTTATAATCTAAGACCAGTCCTCTAAGATTGGACCCTGTTGAAAGCAGATGGTACAGAGTATCCAGAGTGAGAGAAAAAGCAAATACTTCAAAAAGACTTGTTGGAAAGTCCTTCCAGTACATCATGCCAGGACTCTTCTCTCTCAATCCACATCCATAATATAATTAACTGTCACATGAGATTCATGCTCAGTATTGCCTTCAAGAACAGTCTCAGATGACTTAGAAAATGTACAGATGGACATCTTTATTTTTTGGCACTTTGGGCAGTCCTTGTTTGAAAAATGTTTTGATACATATTTTTAAAGGCTTTCTAATGTATATACATATAATATCATAAATATCCAGTCATTTGCCTTCAAGTATGTTTGTTTTTCACTGCTGTGTACGTGTGCTCTGCTTTATATAAAAGTTCGTGCAGTATACATCTTTCAAGATGATTCTTGACAGCAATATTGGGTGAGAAGTCTTCTCCCATAAAAGTTCTTCACAGATGCTCTTTCGGGAACCCTCCTAATTGTGTAAATGAACAATGTATTTCTCTAGTGGGATAATTATATCACTGGCCAAATGAAGAAAACCACAGATGCCACAAACCTTGCTAGGAGTGAGTGGCTAATGACAACATATCCCTTTATGAACCAGAAGGGCATTCCGTATGACCAGAATACATCCCCTATTCAGATGTCTGAAGCAAGAATTGTATTGATTTCAGGAAGTTGACTGAACTGAATGACACAAATGAATATGCGATTAACATGCAACAGCCTGAAAAGATATAGGTTTAGATCAGGTTTCAAATATCTGCTCCGGTGAGGGATGCATTGGCACCAGACCAATAGAGCAAAGGTTGAATATAATTTACATAAAATTGATCAGTTTACCTCTCCTCTCATCTGTCTAAAGGCAGGATGAGATGCTAAGACTCATTCATTCAAGCAGATGCTGATGGTTAGATAAATATAGGCAAGGAAGTCCTTGGGTGGTTGAGAAAGGATTATTCTTACAGGTTAAAAGAATGTTATCTTGAAATGCAGATATTTTACCTTAGTTACACAGAAGGATACTTTATAGGAAATGTAAGTTCAAACAAGTATCTGAACAGTGGCAAGATGTATTGCTTAATTTTTATAGATTGTTCAGTTTTGGGAAATACTGTCATTCTTGCTTTATAAAAATAAATAATAAATAAAAATAAATATTAAATAAAAATAAATAAATTTCTTGCTCTATAAAAATAATAAATAAATAAAAATATAACTTCTGAATGAGGAACAAAAAACACATTTTCACAACTGATTTTAATCAAGACAGTTCTCTGCTGGCCACCTTTACTAGAGATAACCTTCCTCTTGTCCCTTGGGCTTTGCAGAGGAGACCTGATTATGAAGGGTATCTATCCATTTGACAGTAATAACTGTACTGAGACCCATGGTAAACTGTCTTTAGTGTGAATTAAGGAAAATTATCAGTAAGAACAGCACAAGCAAACTGCAGCTGTCATTAATAAATTCCTAGCAGTACCAGTATGTTTCTTCACAGGAATAAGTGGAACTTTTATATTAGCTGTTAATGGATGTTAACTGTTTTGAAAGTTTAAATGATAACAAACTGACCATTCGTTATTAAAAGGGATCTGAAGAGAACTGAGATGTAGGGAGATGTTCCTTAAAAGATAAAGCTTTTGATCTTTTCTAACTCATAAATTAAACAACAGAGTTAGCTGAAAGTACTTGCATAGTTTTATATTTATTCAAGGATTAAACAGAAAATGGAGGAAGGATAGACTGCATTTCTTGTAAAAAGCTAAAAGGGTGACTGCTTGTTTCACGCAAACTGCCCAACCTTAATTATTAATAAGAAATTGGCTGAACCAAACCTTAATTATAGAACAGTTGCTGCTGCAGACCCATGATCAAGTGCTTGCTCTTGAGTGAGCATGGGTACTTGCTGTGGGACTTTAGAGGAATTAATTCTTCTGTTACTGAGATGAATTGTTTGTGGATCCACCCCAAAAATACATCAGAAAGTGTCAAGTGATAGTTTTAGTAAGAAGCTCTTTCTGGTTACTAAGATTTAATAAAGAAGCGACTCAGCAGCAGATGAGTTGGTATAAGAAGAGCATGCAATCTCAGTGATTGAAATAGCTATGAGTGCTGCAGTGAAGTATATCCAGCTATGCAGAAACAGATAAGGAATGTTCTCGGTAGCAGACAACAGTCATTTGAAGTAATTGCATGTCCACAACAACTCCTATCCAAACCACAGGAACATTTCTTTTTTTTCATCTCAAGGTTTACCAAGGTGGTATCCAATAACAGACCACAATACGCTGTAGGAGAATACCCACAGCTTACATCGCTCATCAACAGGAAATATCCATAGCCTTGGTTACCCTACTTAAAAGAGAAGCAATACAAACAGCACTTACAAAATAAATGCTGAGCCTGAAGAACAAAAGTATCCTATTGTATTGCCTGGAAAGCACTATACTATGTACCAGAGTGCTCCGAATTCCTGTAGCTGGAGATCCTATTTAAATTGTATTTCCTCAAATCTCATTTGTTTTCACCTTTGGGAACTTAATGAGTAAGTGAAAAACCCCAGTGTAGTAAAGCTCACAGTAAATTTGTTAAATGGAAATAAGAATGGCTGAATGGCTGAATGACATGTTTCCTGGAGAGAGAGCGAGAATCGTGATAATCTTTGCTTGAACCATATGATATATTTGGTGAGTTTTTGTTGTTGTTCTTACTGTTTTTTTTTTTTTTTTTAACTGAAATTCACAATGCATATATCTACCTCTATTTTACCCTCAGGAGCAGAGAGGAAACCCAGAACCATTGGAAACTGAATGTCATTGAGAATTGTTTTTTTTTGCTATAGAATTGAAATTGTTTTAATTTTGGATATCACAGAGCCAAATGGGAGCAAACTAGCAAGAATAAGATATATTTGGCCGGTGTATAGATTTCAGTGTACCTGTCAAACAGAATTACTCCACAAGACCTAAGTTATAAGTAACTACATAAATGGTATTTGAAACTAAATAAAATGAGTACTTAAAAATGACTGTCAAATGCAATGTAGATGGGGCAATATGTCATTGAATTGGGTGGAAAAGATTAGCTAAAGACTTTCTTAACCCCTCCTTATGCTTACAGAATTCAGGATGATTTCCTTGTTATCTTTGTAGAAATGTGTAAAATTAACAGTGTTCTGCATACTGAGTAAGAAGCCTTAAAATTTCAAGACAGGATTTAATGTACTGAAAATCTATGCAGGAAACTGTCAGCATCGGATATTAGGTCCTTTTTTTTTTGTATAACTGCTTTTTATTAAAATTTTTAAGATCAGATCTAAGTCTTTCAACTGTATTTAGCGTTTCTCTTGGAAAAAGAATACCGTAATTTTTACGGTTAGAGAGGGGAATAAGAAAGGTGATTTCTGTTCCAAACGCTGCACAATAACACAGTGAGTGGCAAACCTGAAATTGGAAAACATTATGAAAAAAATATGTTCTGAAAACAAATCCCTGAAAAGCTTATTTATTTGTTCTTGATAGTACTACTACGTACACTTCTTGGTAAGATCAAATCTGTTACACGATTCTCATCTGGTACAATAGCTTGCTTTCATCAGCAATACAATACAATATCAAGGATTATTGCTCCATATCTAAATGAGGATTTCTTTTCTCAGTCTTAAAGTTTCTTCCTCAAAAGCTCTTCCAGTTCCTATCTGAAGGACCCTATGAACCTGTGACCCTGAGGTGACAAATAGAAGAGTTTAAAGGCCTTCACAACTCTGGGACCTAGAGCCTCAGCTGCTAGATGGACAGGGATTTCCCCCCTTGGATTGAGAGAGGTCAGTATTTCACTCTGGAAACGCTTGAAACACAGACCCAGTGGAAAGTGTTTTTACCTGGCATTTCACAGTGCATTTTAGCATCTTGCTATGATTGTAATCCAGAAGCTGGCATAATTTATATGCTTAGATTCTTAGTATGGTGAATGTTGTAGTGTTTCATAGTACCTCTGTCACTTTATTTACTTCTGTGTTTTATGTCTCTCTTGTATACTTTGTGTAGCGTGTCAATTCTCTGAGGAAGTATACAACCTGAGTACAACACACACATATGAAAAAAGTAATTTAAAAAATTTGCAGTAAAAATATGAATTTATATGAGACTCCTGCTATCAGTTTGGACCGTAAAATCAAATATAAGATTGGATAAAAAAGATTTGATCATTTCAATTTTGAAACTGTCACTGCCTCCAAGCTGACTTATGTCTCAGTTATTTACCTACCTCAGTCTAATTTTGGCAAACAAAATCCTTCCTCAAAAGCCTGTGTGAGATTTACAAGTAGAACAGCTCTAAGCAGTTCCAAAATAATGTATAATTTGCTGTTATTTCAAAGAAAGAATGGACGTGGTAAAAATAAAAAATAACTCCTAACAAACATCAATTGTAATTAATAAGTATTCATTCGCTCTTCAGAGGAACACAAATGTACCAGTGAGAGCTCATTTGTGGGTTAGACAGTAATTGAACAGAGTCTGGCAATTCTGAGCACGACAGGGCAAGGTTCAGTTTTTGAGAGTATCCAAGGTCAAAGTCAAGCAAAAGCTGGATTGATAAATATGATAGGATTGATATACAATTTACAGTTCAGATTTCACATTTCCGATTCTCATGTCAAAAACACTTTGAAAAGATAACCTTTCTAAAATTAGTTATTGTCATTTCTTTTAAATTGGATGCTTATACTGCTTTTTTCATATTTTTATAAGAAGTGATCCTGTTAATTTGCATAGGCTGTGGGATGTTAGGGTTCAAGTGCCTCATTAGCTTTAGAAGAGGCAAAGTCACATTTCTCATCTTCAGCAATATTGTGGTAAAATAACCCTGATTTGTTATATTATTTTGGCATGAAGATGCAATTATTCCTTTCAAGTTACCCCAGGCTACCTCCCTGTTGGAGTACAATGCTAGCTTCTTTAGAATATTCCACTTGTGGAAGGTATAATGTTTAATATTAAATTTTCTTACTAAATATATTTGACATTACATGGGATTTTGATGTAGCAGAGTGATACAGCAGTGTGCTTAAATCACAAGTAATTACAGTTATCATAGTATAGCAATTGCAAATATACACCTAAATTACAATTTGAATGTGATTCTAACTGCTTATGTCTATAATACGTTTCCCATCATGACATTGGGTGTCCCCAGTCACTGAGACGCAAGCATGGATTGAGACCAGATCAAGTCTATTGCTCACTTCAAAGTTCATCTTGTTGGTTTTTAGGTTTTTTATGCCCCGTGCTGGGCAGAGTCACATATCCATCCCCACTCCCATGATTGTCTAGATAACTCAGGAAGGTACTTGTAGTTTTTTGACCGATTAACTTAAGGGCAAACATTTTCCCAACCAGTCGAACCATTCATCTGATGTAGCTGTTTATCAAGCTCAAGGCCACACTCCAGTCCCTCCCGTGCTGCAGTAAGTTCAGCTTTCTTTGCTGCACCAGTTGTCAGTCACTCTCTACTTCTCTGAGCTTCATGGGCACATCATCCTTGCTCAACTTCTTTAAGCTTTCTTCTGTGGATCTGTCACAACCCCAGAGAACTGAACACTGGGAGTAAAAAGAGACTATTATGATCTTTCTTTAATGTTAGGAGAGGGCTGATCTGGATTCTATTTGCTGTATTGAGTAATGCATGTTTATTTTCACATAAATTGCCTATTTGCCAAAATATGTGTCTTGAACTTGGAGAAGAGCATATGCTTTTTTGCTTCCAAATAAGTTTTCCCATTTGCGGCAAGAAACAGGCTGCATTGAGTGATCATACTGCTTAGCATTTTCAGCCCTAAATTTTGATTTAATTTCTTCTGTGACACACCTTTGACTGGAATTAGAGATAATTTGATATTGAGCTAGGGAAGAAAGCAGGAGCAGATGGTTCCTTTTTAAAATCACAAGCTTCCTAAGTTGATACAGACAGCTAAATATGTGGTTTCCACATCTCTTGAGAAGGCTTTAACCCCAGATGATTATGGTAGGAGTTGGGTAACCTTGTGAAATATAAGTTCCTTTAAGAAGTAAGTAATATTCCCTGTTTTGGGGACATACACTTAAGGATCTTATTTCCAGGTTAAGTCTTAGGCTTCACTCTGAAGTATCATGTTTTAGTTTCCCTCTGGTCCAATTATTTAGTAAAAGAAAACAGAGACCAATGTGTTGAATTAATAAAGAGGGCAGATAAGAATAGCATAGATATGGGATTGGGGTTGAAGTGGAACACTGGAAATAAACTTCTTTACAGGTATAATTTTATTGTATTCTTTCAATTTTGCATTCCACCAGATGAAAAACTGATCATTTTGGAATTCCTAGTGTAAGTGACATGGACCCCACTCCTGCTGAGCTCTTGAAGAGCTGTGGATTCTGGAAGGTATGTGCTGGTAGACCAGCTGCCAAAAAGCCATGCAGGTGAGTTGGCAAATGACCAGATGAATTTTGAGAACTTAATCAAAAGTGACTTATCTCTGTGAAACTCCCTTAACAAATAAGCAAAGTCCAATGGCCCCCAAATGCAGTTGTATGTTCTGTCAACGGCACTTCCCACATACAAGTGATCCTGTGACAAGTAGTTGTTGATAAGCCTACATAAAAGAGCAAATCAGCTCACTATGTACTTGCCAGCTATGTGAAAAAGTGTGTTGTTCTGCTGTAATGTGGGATGTAGAATCAGAAATTCTCTAAACCTCTGGCCTGAACCAGGCTCTAACCACAGCTTCACAAGTAGGACCGCACACTTCCATTACTTGGTGCGAATGTGTCAAGAAGCAAATGAATGTTAAGTCTCTCCGACAGCCAGTACATCTGGCTTTTATCCTGCTCACTGCCTCATTCAGGAAGGAATATGGTTATTTTTAAATCAAGGGTCCATGTGTGGAGCCAAATAAACATAATTCTCCAGCTGGTTCAAAGAGGATAGGAAAAGATTTTGAATGTCCTAAATTGTATAGGCATATTTATCATCTGCTAAAACCTTTCCCCTAAAGAATCAAAGGCCTCGTTTGTTCTTCCAACACTCATTGCAGCTCCGATCTCCCAATCAGAGCCCCAAGGCAAATAACATTACATTCCAGAATACAAATAGCAAGTTACAAATATTCTTGTCCAGTTCATGCACATTTTATGATACATAGTATATTAATTGGGACTTTCATGCAGCTATAACATTCAAACAGTTTAGTTTTCACCATGGTGGTGTAACTAAGTTATGACCAGGAAGATGAACCAGAATTGTTCTTCACTGACTCTGCACTGATTTCTTTCACTTTCCATCTCTTCTATTCAAGTATTGCTCGAGTCTGTGTTTTTAATTTTTTAAACACAATTACTATTGCAAATAATTTCTTAAACTGCATATGCTATATGGATATCCAGAGCAGAATGGATATGAATATGTGATTTTGATAGAGACAACCAGTGGGATAACAATTAACAGGGCTTTTTTGAAGGGGTGGCCTATTGAATATAGAAAAAAAAAATGCTTTCCAGGCTCCTCATATTCAATACTTCTCCCTGATGAATACCAACCAACCCACTCATAACCCCTTGTCCTACAGCTTCTAAAGATGCTTTCATCCCTGACTACTGTGTGTGTGATTCATTTACAGCTAATTACAGATTATGCAATGCATTTGGAAATACGTTGACATGCCTTTACAGTTTTAGTCTAGTAAATGCCAATAAAAAAAAAAAGAAAACATTTTATCTTCTGGTTTAAAAGGTTACCTTATATTTTGAGTATTTTGTATGTTTGAAAAATATGACATTATCAGTACTTTGAATGACGGAAACATTATATGAAGTTTTGCCTGATTTGTTTAAATACATACAGTTTAGAGGATATCATTACTTAAGTATAACATGTTGCTATGTTCCAGTTTTACTTTCTCATTTCTCCACCATTTTGGTTAGTGTTCTGTTTCTCATTCAGTCTCAACAATGTTATTAACTTTAGCAGGTATAATAGAAAGACCTCATTGTATGCTAAGATCTTCTTTAAACATCATTTTACCAAAGTAAAGCCACAAAATTATGTTCATATTATTTAAGTGGTTGTAATATTTAATATATTATACAATTCTTTCTGGGTCTGCCCAACTGGGATTTTCAAATAAAGAACAGATGAAAGCAAATGGCAATATAACAATTGGAAGCTCATGGTAAAAACAAGAGTCCCAGTATCAGAGCTGTAATTGTACCTCCTTTTGTAGGTAAAGTATGTTTCCAATAACTTTTCTGCTACTCACTGTTTGAAAGCTCAAAATCAGAGTTACTTTTCTATTTTTTTTTTGTGTGTGTGTGTCTTCTGACTTTTCAGCTATGTAATTGTAAATAGAGATGTAATAGAGATAATATAAATAGAGACACAGCTATGTAAATGCTTTATCCTGTGTTAATCTGCGATAGGATCTGTGGCAATTTGCCTGTTCAATGGTGTACAGATTTAGGGTATTTATTGTGAATCACATTAACTATTATTAAATAATTAATAAATCTTTGTCAGACATGCCTGACATTTCCTGTCAAAATTTGTTCTTTGTACTCAACTTTTCTAAAATATCTCTATTCATTGCTTTCTGCTTTTGGTGAGCTTATTGATCGTGTATTGTTGAATTATTCTTTTTATGTAAATCAGAAGACTAGGACTTTTATGTTGCATATTTGTCTCTGTTTTTCATCAGTGGTCCCAGTTATTTAAGTGAAAACATGTGAGAACTCCCTGGGAAAGGAGAGGAAGAAACAGTGAGACTTTGTGACTGTAGGCAAACAGCTAAGGAAATATTTTTTTTCTCCATATGAATATGATAATAATTTTTGAGAGTCTAAGGGTCAGATCCTCAGCTCAGGTTAACCCCCTTTCTGCTATTTTAATTGTGTGCAGGATACACAAAGTCAAGCCGAGAGATTTTTTTAATTTCTCTCAATCAAATCCCCATCCCATCTGGTATTAAGCCAACTCCCACCCTCCATCTTCTCCAACTCCTCCTCTCCTCAGCCTCCCTTCAAAGGACACATCACACAATGCTCAAGAGCAGAGAGGAGCTAGAAGGAAATTGAACAAGATGCGGGTTGAACCTGATGTCCAGGGATTGGAAGAGCTGGTATAAGAAAGTCATACTGTAAAACTGATTTGGCACCAGGCTAGGTTACATGTAACTCTTTCTTTTCCCCTTTTGCTCCCCTTTACTCTCTCCCTTATTCTGGGTATGAGCCTTACAGTATTGTCTAAAACCTCTGTAGTGGAAGGAAAATCCTTGCCCAATAAGTTGCTTCACCCATGCACAGGTTTTTCATGTTGCATATAAATGAGATTGCTTCTCACAAAGTCCCTTCTTGTATCAAACTCTTGTATCAGCATTTATGAGAGCACCAAAAGTAAATTAATATATATATATTATGAAGAGCTGAACTCCTTGGATGGCTTCTGAGCCTGTAAATGCCACATGGTTAGCCCACAAGGGTTTCACACTTGGAAGTTTTTGGAGTTTGCCTAGTGTGGTTTTAAATGGCAAATAAGAGAGCTATGGAAATTCTGAGGAGTTCTGTGGAGACTGTGGTCTCCATGAAAGAGACATTGGCTTTAGTTAACATTACTCTTATGTGGCAAAAGTACATTGAATATATATATATATATATATATACATATATAAGAGAGTTTAATTGAGGCAACTGTTTAAAACTAAAATACTTCAGCACTATCAGGTTATGTGAATCCCATGGATAGCTGGAAGTTCTCTTTACAGGAAGATCCTAAATTCTGAACCAGAGATAACTGGATTCTTCTCCAGATCTCTGGCCTGAAAGAAGGAAATATTTGTGCAGAAAGTCAGATATTCAGTTTGTCTGTTTGATGCTGCTCAGAGGTTTGGAATGTGAAAGGAGGTGTTGCAAGGAGAGCCTGGTTATCAGAATCTACATGAAAGTGCTCAGAAAAGCATGATGCAGTCCATCATATGGATTGCTCTGACACATATATAGTGTGTATTTATACAAGAACAGCTATTGTACCAGATCTTTTCCAGATCTGTGTACTTTGTTGTGGAAACAGACTTTACATAGATACTTCTTGAAAGTTCACTGCCCTCTCACAAGGCACAAATACCTTTCTCTTATATATGGATCTTTGTTTTTCAGCTGTATTCAGTGCTAAAGTCTAAATGCCTTATGTCAAATAAGAGGCTATCCTCCATAAATTAATTAGTATTACTCTCTCCAACTGCCTTCCTCAAACACGTTATAGGGCCAGTAATAACCCATAAAGCATTTTCAGCCTTTCTTTGCTTATATATCATATCTGACATATTGTAACAAAAAACAATACTTGGAGCAATATTTTCTTGTTAGTGATGAGGGGTGGAATCGCTTCTCTAAGTCAAAAAGGTTTCCATTTTTTTTTGATAGGTCTGTAACTAACTAAAGAAGGCTACAACCTGGGAAAATATGAAAATGAAATCTGATCCTCATTCTTCTCCTGCCCATGCAGCCTTTTCCACTCAGGAGCCTAAGCAGGGATGAAGAGAATATCTGTAAAGCCAGCTGACTCTGCCTCTAAGCCCACTTGTACTGCAAAGGGTAAAACTGGTCCATGTGTCTCAGAGGGATACCAGTCTTTACACTGTTAAACAGTTTTCTTCTTCATGGATTTAAGCATGTTTACATTTTCTTGTCCAAATGCTGATTCTGTACCCTTGCTGTTTTTCTCATCTCTGGCTCATGGATGCTGTTCACATTTATAACTTGCAGACAACAACCTCATCAAACCTCGTGCTCTGGACATTCCTTGGCAGAAGGTTTCTGACAGGTGACTTTTCCATTAAGGGATTTTTTTCCTTTGGCTCTCTTCCTAAACTCTCTATACAGCCTGTCAGGGAGGCTAGGAGTGCACTTCAGACAGACTCTGGCAAAAGCTCAAGATTTGTATGCAGTTCTCAGTCAGATTCAGAAACCATAATATTTTCTAATGCAAACTCACAGATAACATGCAGCCAAGTTCACACATTTCTTTATTGAGTTTGAAGGGAAGTGTTAAATGAAATTTAATGGGAATGTATGTGTGAGAGATTAGAGGGTAACTAGGTTTTGCTGTGAACTTGTGCTCTTACATTACAGAGAAACTCAAAAATGGGATTCTCTTTATTTCCAAAATTTCCATGTAGTTTGTCTCAAAAAGGACCAAGATGTGATAAAATTAAAATTTTGAGTTCTGGTACCTGTCTGAATTGTTTAGTCATCCAAAAGTCTTGCAGATTTTGTTATTCTCTCAGACCACAAGTTTTTGCAGATTATTTTACCTAACCAAATGTACTGTTGAAAATGTACTATTTTGTGTCAGTATAAGAAATGAATCCTCTGAAAGACAGCTTTGCAAAATATAATGTTTTATGTGTTTTACTATTCCACAGGAAAAAAAGCAGAGCTGTAAATAGAATTATTATTCCACTGTGGGGGAAAACACTTTTTTTTTTTTTGATAAGGGAAGGAATATCAGAGAACTGCTCTGGATCAATGGTTTGGGCATTTAACTGTGGAGGAGAGAAATAATTTCTTCTAGGATGGCTTAGGCATCCAGTTCTATTCTAATCCATGAGCAAGGGGCTACTTAGATGCTGGTCCAAGTTTAAGAAGTGGCCATTACTTTCCTGCTGTAATAGTTTTCTGGATCAGAGAAATCCAGATGAAACTGATAGATAGTTTGATATCTATCAAACTGATATCTATCAGTTTTGATGAAACTGATAAGTTGTGGAGGGGAAGGGAGGGACAGAGAGAAAGGAGTGAGAAGGAGAAAGAAAATAGAGAAAATGAAGGAAAGTATCAAAGAAGGGAAAAGAAGGAAAAGAAGCAAAGGAAAGCAAAGGAAGGAAGAAGGAAGGAAGGAAGGAAGGAAGGAAGGAAGGAAGGAAGGAAGGAAGGAAGGAAGGAAGGAAGGAA
>JAUBNY010000477.1:9452457-9465131 GCA_032275445.1 Crypturellus soui
TGAGAAGGGTAAGGAAAAATCAGAGCACAGAGGCTCTGTGAAAACACTGCCTCAGTGTCCCAGAGGTGAGGTTACAGTGCTGCAAATAGCAGCCCATAGCAAGTCTAAAGTGCTGAGGTACCTAGGGTGCTGTGAACCAACCTTCCCTTGCAAAGTAACAACAAATGCTTCACTCCTCTGTTACTGGAACCTCACAGCAGTCATTTTACCAGGGACAGTAAGGAATAAGGGTTATTCAGGCTTATTGGCTCCATTTCAGACAAATTTCCCAAGCCCCAGAGATATACAGAAGGTCTCCAGATTTTCCATTTGGATCAAAAGATACATGAAGCATCAGCAAATGGCCTGAGAGCCCACAAAGAACATGAGTTTCTCTCTACCAGAGGAACTTTCTTTTTCAGTGAAATTCCAGATAAATCAGTTTTTGTACTCTCAGTGGGAAGAAAAGCTTATGTTGGTAGAATCCCAACAAATTAACCGTGAAGCTAATGTGTGCTATGTTGCAATGGAATACCTTTGCACTTCTTGACCAGCACTAGGAAACAAATACAGCAAGTATAATTTAATGATGTCAGACAGGAGGTACTAAATCTGCATTGAAATTACTTTAGGATCAGACTCTCTTTTTACTCAAACTGTGTATAAGACCTCAAGATTCGCTTGCACAATATCTTTCCAAGAGATTTCAAAGAGATTCCTTGTTCTAAATAAGGCCCAGCCCACTGAGCTCACTTAACACTATCTGAAGCTAGGTAGTTCCTTGACCAACTATGGATCAGTTCTATGTCTTCTTTCTTCTCCCCCATACTTCTGTTTTCCTCTCCATACACCTTCATATGTAATGTATTATTGTATTACCTTTTAATTGTATTATTGTATTATCTATATATAGAGTGAGGTAGTCTTTAAGCAAGTGGATGGTTTCAATGGTTGGAATATAACTCTAGGTTTGAAATTAAAGTTCAATAGAAAAAAAAAGACACAACAGCATACCCTGTCTTGCAATCTGGACAGAAGAAACAATACAACCCATGAAGAATTTTCTTTGTCCATGATTTCTCTAACTTTTCATTTAAGATCAAGGTGTCAGTGCTCTGCCATATAGGTATATGTATATGAAGTCTATCTTCAGAGTAGATGCCAATGAGGAAAGTATATATGTGTTCTCCAAAACATATGATTTTTTTATTATTATGATTATTTTCAGATATGAAATGAAAGTTGAGCTTGAGTAGAAATCTCAATATAAGGAAAGCATAAATATTAGTTTTGTCATAAATAACTTATTTTGACAGGCTGTAAATGTATTTTTGTCCACTGATTAGTGCAGAAAACAATCATCCTCCATTCTTTGCTTAGAAATAGTAAAAATCTTTTCCCCTAGTCCTTTGCAATGTCCTCTGGCTACTGTAAAACCAGACCTTGCATATCCTCTTGAGGCCTGAAATGTCATGTTCTGTTCTGCAATAAAATTACTAATAGAGGTACATGACTAGACTCCTTCTTCAGGTGGCAATATTTGTAAAACATATTCCACTCAGTGTGACAGGGACACAAGAGAAACATGAGGTGCTTAGACTGACTCAGGGAGATTGGGAACAATTTATCTGAAATTGGTTGTCACGAAAGTCTGTGCTCTCATTCATGATCTGCTCGTCAGGGGCTAGCATGAGACTCTCAGCAAAAGAAATAACCAACAGTGGTGATTAAAAGACGCAATTCTCTTTCTCAATTCAAGTGTTGATGGAGTAAGAGTTGTTAATGGATAGAAGAGGAATTTTGAGGAATCACATGTTAGACTGAGTTTCATAGCTGCCAGATCCCAAGATCTTTGAGATTACACTTTCTTTTTTTTTTTTTTTACGGAGGTATAACCTCCAACCCAAGTTGAAATTAAACTTCTAACTAGAAAGTGGATAAAGAGTAATAACCCCTTTTTCAGTTTCACTTAAAGTGTCTTTTGTATCTGAAACTTACAAAGAATATAGAATATGATTGCCTCACAAGAGGCAATATTAAAAATTTAGAAAAAAAATCTTTATTACAGGAGATACTGCTGTCAAATTAAGCACTTCTGTAAAAATACTTCCATTCCAGTTTTCTCTTTTTGTCCTAAACCCATGAAAAATCAAAGCAATTTAAGAATACCTTTTTTTTTGATAGGCTCCACAAACAAAACAAGCAAATAAACAGACAAACAAAGGTCCTTTTCATATGCTAGGCATGAAAAGACACAGAAATATTTTTATAAAGATATAAACATTGATAAATGAGAAAAGAATGCCCAACAGAGAAAGACTGAGAAAAATCAAGCTCTTTTTCTCATTCTTACAGACACTACAAGTTTTACTAAAGAAATGAAATCAATCAATTTAATACTTTTTTTTTATTGGTTTGTTAAATTCACAAATGTATTTCATACTTATTGCTTATTTACCTGTTATGGAATAGGGAAAAGGAAAGGAATAATCAACCAAGAAGTTTCCAGATACAGTTTCCTTTCTTTAGTCTAGTATTGTGGTTTCTGTCTGTGAAAGGATCAAGCTTAGCAATTACACGTTTTTGAATGTGTAAACATTTTTTCAACATGGTTTTGAAAATCTTGACATAAGTATTGCAGGAGAAGGTATTTTGTGATCAAACAGGGTTTCCTTTCTTTTGAGGCATGCCTGAAGTCATTAGCAGCCTGTGGCATTAAGCTCATAGATCAGATCTAAGACCTTAACATTATGAATGCTATTTGGCACAAAATTCAACTCCTAATTGTCTAGGAGGTGTTGTCAGTTCTGCTATCCATTCATTCAGATTTCCCAAATGATAAATATGCTAATGAAGAACAAATAGAGAAAGATTCCTGAAGTGAAAATAACTCTTCCTTACACAGACTTCATATCATTACCACAGACCTTTGTAAGGCAAGGATAACGTTGCCATTCAAAATTAGCTTGCTTTTTTATTAAAAACTTCGTGCTTCATTTTTTTTTTTTTATCATTTCATGGATTATTTACACAAAGGTTTGACTTGCCACTGCACTCGCTCAGAAGAGTTTATAATTTTGTAGTCATTGGCACAAGAAGTGGAAGAAGGGGAAGGTGGAGATTTTAATTGTTACAGAGGCAGTTGGAAATTAAACTTTTATTTAGCTTTTTTGGGTAAAAGTCCTCTACCACGACTGCTTCAGAATGTTCGCCTTTACTGAATGTTTTAGGGTACCTGAACCTGCAAGCATGTGCTCAGCAAGTTTATGAGCGTTAAGGATCCTAATTCCTGATAAGAATGTCATGTGTATTTCTGACAATATTGAAGATAATGCTGAGCTAGCTCTCTTGATGATAATTTGGGTGAATTGTGCTGTGATGTAAGGTACTTTGTAGCTGAGCGGGTTACAGATGGCTGATCAGAACAATCATCTGTAAGTTATTTGATTATAGAACATAAATACCTCAAATCACAGAGTTTTGTCATGTGATCTGAGGCTGTGAGCTAGAATGCCCCTCACTAACCTATCAGAAACTGGACTGCAAAGATAACCAGGTCCTTCCCTTGGAAAAGTTCTCTGGGAACCAAAGACGATTTCTGTATCAATTCTGATCTGTTACCAAATCGACATATATAAACAGCTGAGTGTGAGCTCACATCTAAGTGCTTTTGCAGTCACCAGCTTCCAAAATTTGCCAACTGGTTAGTCTTCCCTGAGACAACAAATTCAGTTTAGTAAATTGAAAAGCTCACTCGACACAGCATGAGTTCCCCTCCAAATAGCCAGTTCACTTACAGTTACTCATGTGAAATTTTCTGCATCCTGATGCTACACAAATGTGGAGACTTGTCAGTTTTCAACTAAAATTACTGAAAAGAATGGGCTATATGCAAAGTATGCTTAGAAATTTTTAGAGGTCAAGAACCAAAAATGGACACTAAATCCTGGAGGGAGACTTGCTGACAGGAGACTTCAGAGAAAAACTGAGGATCTATATGTAGTCTTGCTCTTGTGTTTCATAGAGGCCAAATAAGAAAAACAGTATTGCAATGTCAATGAAATCTTCATCTTAATTTCAAGTCTCAATACAGTGTGACCCAAAAATTAATAGGAGTAAAAAGATATTTGGACAATATAATGTATATCATCAAATAATAAGTTATAATAGAGATCAAATTAAATGAATGATCATTTCATTCATAACTGTTCAGAAAAAAATGTGAACAATTTAATTGCATTTCTTAGAATAGAATTGAGACTCTTAAAAATAGATATGCTTGACTAAATAAATAGCATTAATTAATGAGGAGTTCAAATTAAATTAAAAAAGCAAAAGGGTTATACAACAGTAATTAAGTTTGTGAATTTAGCAGTGTATTAAAAGTATATCATATCTTCATAATTCATTCCATAAATTCCCATCACAAACCAGCATTTCTTCCCTAATGATCTTGTCTGTACAGAGTAAAATTTTTAGTAGCACTAAAATGATGAACTTTCTGAATACTGATCACTGTTCAATACCAAACAGTTTTCCATAATGATTATAATTTAACAAGAGTCACAAAATCTTGTTAAAGGTCTCAGTGGCCCACGAAGGTAGAAGACTTAGAAGGTCACTGGAAACACTTTAATTATACATTATCCTCCTCATTCTAGTTGGACATGAAGAAACAACTTCAGTAACTAAATAGAGCCTTAGCTTAATATTGACTGTAACATCAAAACCTCATTGCTTTAATAAAGTTTGTCTTAAATTTCAAATTTCTTATTAATCAAACAATACACCATGATAAAACTTTTCAGTCTCAGTGTAACTTTTCAGCTTTCCTTTAAAATTATATTTAATAATAGCTATAAAATAAATACTTCAATTTTTTATCAGTTTCAATCATAAGTTTAAAAACAATAATTAAAAAAAAACACTTTTGTAAAAAGGAGATATTAAAAATTGACAGGGAAATGCTTACAACTTATATGCTGTCTTTGACCATCTGCCTAAAACTTAGTAAAATTTAACTGAGCATAAAACATTCAACTGCCAATACAAATGTTCTGATACATTGTCAATATTGGTCATAAAATGCAGTTTTATTCCTGTGACCATTAGAAGGAAGATTTTTTAAGTAGAGTAAAGGTCTGAGATTTTGGAAGAAGGCTATCCCTGTTGTTGCATTTAATGAGATTTTCTTTCAGGTTTTTAAATGTGTGTTAGAAAGAGTTTTAAATTATTACAGTGTTTACATTCTCAGCTTCAATCTCTCCAGTTTAGAAGAATCTCAAAATAATAATAAAAAAAGACTGATTTAATTCTTTTCAGCTTCCATTATAGCAATAATATTGCTAGCATTTTATTTTTTTTAATATGCTGGGATTTGTAAATAAACTTTAGCATGTAGATGCATCAAATGCAATTTACTAGATAGAAGTCTATGCTTCCATTTTTTTAAGACTTTAAGAACTGCAAAAACTAGAATATAAATAACAGAAAAACCTACCTATCAAATTCTATTTTTTCTAATTTTAATGCTTGAAGAAATTCTAATGTCTTTGCAAAGTATTATTAAAAGTATTATATCTGGACTCTGAGAATGTACATATCTGAAATGCAATTTAACTTTTGGCAGTGACCTGTTTTGAAAACATGGGCAGCCAGTAGTGCCCCATAGCCTGGTTTATCTACCTGTCAGATGGAGTTATTACTGCCTCTAAGGCACGGTAAGGCTCCATACATGTAAAGGGCTTTAGGAGTTTAAGATGAATGTCCGTAGATGGAAGTGCAAAGCCTTCCCAGGAGGCAGCCTCAGCCTCATCTTCGCATCTCCTCTGTCTTTCAGATGTCTGAGCTCAATCTGTCCTCAGCTCTGGCTCATTTTGTTGGTGGCTCACAAGGTCCCACAAACTGACTCTCCCTTATTGTGAACTGATGGGAGCTGATGACCTTCTGCCTCAGAGAGTGCCCCATAACAGCCATTTCAGTAGTTAAAACCTTGCAATTGTGTGTTAAGGAGAAAAATATTCTCCCATGGAAATATTTTGTATGATTTACATACCAGAATTTTGATACTGCTTTGTCTAAATAACGTTGTTCCCAGACCATGCTTTCCATATCTTCTTTGCAGGCGATTCCTCCTCCCTTTCCATAGAAAAAGGTCATTTACTAGGGTTCCATTACAAATCCTGCCCATTACCAAAGATTTAAGCTTTGCTGCACTTGCAATGAAGAAAGATGAGACATTTCTGCAGACAATGGGGGACATTAGAGGAGCTCTGTGAGAAATCTTGACACAAATTTCCTCTTTCCTTATAGAAGTTATCACCCAAAGAGCTCATTTTCAGTGAGTTAGCATTTTGTTGTTGTGCAATTGTTCCGTTTTGCTTTCCTGTGACAAATGATATCTTTCCAACTAAACAAAGCAATTTAAAAAAGAGCTGTGTGAGAAACTGTTTACCTAATACTCAGGTAGAAACTTCAAAGCTTTGTGTAGAAGTGAAACTAAGATAATAGAAACAACCTCGGGCAAATTAAATAAGTGAAGCTGGGATTCACAATTTGAGTTGTTTTGAAGAAGTCCGTATATCGTTCGAAATGCTATATGTTTATAAATGTATTTATTTAAATTGCTTCTGCTCTGGTATTCATTTGACATGAGAGCAGAATAGCTTAGAGAACAAAGGTCAAATTCTCTCTTCAGACAGGCAGGTTCCTTTCTCGCTTACTTAATGAGAGATGAACTTTAAGGGCACTGCTGCTTCCCAAGTGTTGCCAATGCAGCTGAAGCCTTGTGGAATCCCAGGGGAGATTTTGTTCTTTGAAAATTTCAGATAAACTTCAGCTGGGGTGGTTCACATAAAATAGAATGAATTCTAGGACAAAAATCCAAGTTCATTTTCAGGGTTCTTTTAAATTTCCTAATGTAATTTTGCATAGCAGACCATAAGGACATAGACAATATCGTTTTACTGCATTACTCTACTGATTTTTTTAATCTAATGAAGGGCTCAACCATTAAGCTAGAAGTAAATTCATTATAGGGAGGGCTATAAGCCAAGTTACAGGTACAAATATTTTACATTTTCCATCATAAGACTCCTCTTTGTTTTGAACTTCCACAAACTTAGGAGCGATGTTGTCCATGGCAGGTGGTTGGGACAGAAGGAATAGTAGAAGGGAAAAAATACCTTTATGGTATCTTGAGAAACTTGTATTTCCCATGCATGGCAGTATTCAAAGTATAATTTAATAGATATGTCATCCAAGTTACAGAAGAGTGCAATTTGGCTCTTTACCATCTGTGTGACTGGGATAGATCTCTGAATATGAAGCTGGCAAACACTCCATAGAAGTCAACTGAAGTTTTGCAGGATTCCTGTCTGCAGAGCCACCCTCATAAATAAACAAAAAAGAAATAGGTTGAGTCAACTGAAAAATTTTATGTAAGTCTTTTTGGACCATTTTATTTCATCTTATCTTTTAGCTTATTTCTTTTGTACAAGGCAGGTTACAACTAGAACCTGAACCTGAAATTTGAATAATGGTAAAATAGTATTTTCAGCTATTTCAAATAAGTGAAACAACTTTTCAGTTCAGAAAAGCATAGGAATCAATGCTCTCTCAATAGAAAATGTCCAACCAAATGTAACTTGTGATATCAAAATAGGAAGTTTGCCTTTTAAAAGATTACAGTATTTCAAGCTTAGTCACAGTTTTAAACCCCTTTTCACTAAAAATGGGCTATTGGCTATTTACTGGATTGTAAAGTTCAGTCATATTCCTCCCTCTCTTATTTTTGCACATTTTAGCTCTTCCTGGTCTGGTTAAAGTCGTGCAGATAAGACAGAATTGGTTTAAAATTTAATCAACTTGTAAAGCAGTGATATAAACAAGGTAGTAATTCTGCTTGATTCATCATAATTCCACTATCAAATAAAAATTAAAAACAATTCATATACTATATATGCCACTTTTTATTAATTTCACTACTATCCTCAGACTACTGATAGGAAGAATACTGCTTTATTTCAATATTTCTACTCTACTTACCACAAGGGTGAGAAAGAGCAACAACCAAAGAAGGATTGTCAAAAAAAAAAAAAAGAAGAAGAAGCAGATATGGTGGTACTCAGTAAATAATTTTGAATCAACTGATCACTACTTTTTTTGTGTTTGTTTTATTTTGAGTGCTATGAAATGGCTCCTTTATTTGTACCAGCTTCCTAACATTCAAAGGCAACACTTTGAAGGTTTGATGGTTTGTTATCTTCAATCTTCAAATGTTCTAATCCTTTCCCACAAGCAAAAGAAGAATATGAATGATAGTTTCAGATCTTAAAAAGCTCTGATTGTCAAAACTAGCTTTGCTCAAGTAAAATGTGGCTCTTTACCTTCACACAGATGTTACTGAAGACCTGAATATTAGGAACTAATTAATTCAAGCAACTTTTCCCTTTAGCATGTATGGATGGGACAGCAATCATGGAGTACTGTAAAACCTGGAAAACAGCTGGAACCTTCAAGCTACTGAGTAAGCCTCCCAGAGAACTTGGTAAGTTCAGCCAAATGTCCTCAAATGCTGAATACCAAAATTACGTTTGCTAAGGACGAATAGGGTCATATCTTGAAAATACCTCCTCCTGCTTTCACTTGACATTTATAACATGCAAAGTAATTGAAACCACACTTAGGGCAGTTTAGGTAGCTTAATGAATAGGAATAATTCTGTAGGTGGTAACAACACTAATTTGCAAAGAACAGAACTGACCTCTTCAGTTTTTTCTACTAGGTTTTTTTTTTTTGAGAAAGCTTCAAAGAGAGTGGAAAAAAGACCTATAGGATAGTTTGAGAAATTTAGAATTAATTCTCTTATCACCTAGATGCAGCTTTGATACAACAGTAATAAAGGCATTAGAAATACCCAGAGATTAGATTTTCTTTATGTTTTTAATCAGACACATATAGTTGAGGTAGCTTAGATCTGCAATTTTGGATTTCTACAAAACAAACAGCTTACGGTTTCAGAAGGTCTGACTTAAACAAAACCCAAATGAGATATCCTTTTGTTCTGAAATCAAAGCAGATCCAATATTTCTATTTTTTAGAACTGTGGGCAAGCACAAGACACGCATTTTAAAGAATTTTACTGTTCATGCAGCACTTTTGCAGACATAACAGAGGGATATCACTAAAAGGTATGAGTACAGATTTTCTTGCAGGATTTCAGTTTTGTAAAAATAACAGAATAGCAGGTGTTCTTGACAAATCTATTTAACACCAAATAATCTAGTATTATTTGGGAAAATCAAATCTATCATTTTGAGCCTGAATGCCAGTCTTTGTTTATTTGACATTTTTATAGCACTAATCACTCTAAGTGCCTCTCTGTGAATTAAATGTGGTACCCCTGAGGCATAAGGACTGTATCATTACCATCATTTTACAGATATGGAGATCAAGCAAATGGGGAGAAATTTTGCTGTGCAATTAAAGCTGAAAGCATTATAACGAGTCAAAACTACTCAGAAAACCATGCTATCTGCCTGGTTTACTGTAAATCTGGACTCTAAAGTTTGGTGTAAGCCTACATTCATATAGCTCAATTCACAGCTTATAAATGCTCCCCAAGTGCATACAAACTAGCACTTGCTAACTGGGAGCCAGTTGTTCTGGAACAAGATACATATCCTGAATGATTAAAAAGGGAAATAAATAACAGTCTCTACCTCCCTGCAGTTTTAGCATTTCTGCTTATAAAGTTTATTTTGCACTCAAGTGTCAGCTGTCACTAAAACATAATTTTGATGTTACAATTATTTCTTCAAAAATCAATATTGCTGCTGGGATAAATTAAAAAATTATCTCTAGAAGGTATAAAAAGTCCACGACATTTCCTATGGTTAAGGGCAACTTGCAGACTGTCCTTCACCCTGTGTTTCCTTGACAAGTGTCACATGAGTGATTGACCAGGCAAATTTCACTATGGTTTGCATCTAGAAGCACATAGGAGGGGAGAATGTTGTCTAATTTTACAGTAACATATGTTTGTGGCTAATGGCATTACTCAAAATCATAAATAATCAAAGAAATGGACATGGTTAGTGCAGTTTGTCTAGCAGCTCTCAATTTTACAAGCAGTGGATATGCATCAAGTTTATGGTATTGTGTAAACCTTTATTAAAACACTATACAAGATTTACACTTTTGAAACAATATGCAAATAGATGTATTTAATTTGCTTACAGCCTGCATAAAAATAAAATCCCCAATGGGTGTCTTGGCAGCAGTAATGTCTTTCAGGAGTCTGCTGCTCACCTTTCTATAACTGCTAGGCTTCCAGGTGCTTTAGGGAAAACAAGGCTTGCCACCGTAGCTTACCTTCAGCAGCAGAGAATGACAGATGATGTTTTAGTGGAATGTGTAAGTTATGCTTCTTGTATTTTTCCTCAATGTGCGTAATTTCATGTTGGAATATATCAGACCATGTAGAAATATCTTATCTTAATATAACTGGCAAGTAGGTTTGGGGTTGTTCTGAAAAAGGCAAGGAAATGAGAGGCATAGGTCCACAGTACTGGTCAAAGGCTCCCATTATAGTGCTCAGGTGACACAGATACAAGTGAACTCAAATTCCATCGACCACAGAGAGCTTTGGGCAACTAAAAACTTACTTCTGGAGGCAGGCTACTATCCATCACATTTGTACTGGTTCTGGTTGGGAATTAATAAACATACAAGGCTGACACAAGGAAAGTTGAGGCCTTTTCTATCAGAAAAGAGTAAAAAAGATAGAGACATGACAGTTTCAGGGGCACTATGAGACTTCTCTGCATTGTTTGTCATTATTACTGTCTCTCCTTCCAATCCTGTTCTACTCAAGAATGACTTAAGTGAAACTAAACTCATTAGAAGTATCCTGGAGTAAAACTGGACAATAGCATTGTATCAGGCTTAACAGGTTCATTACTCCAGGAAGATGATTACTCTGTTCCTTCTCTAGCTGAACACCTACATAGATATGCAGTAGTGTTGTCCTAATATCTTCAAGTCAAATGCATGTGTAAGTGCACTTCTGGATTGAGTCCAGGGCCCATAAATGGAGATATCAACATGAATATGCTGCAGAAGTACAAAGGATTAGTTCCATTGAGCAAGTCCATTTCATTCCATTTATTAATGTATTAATATGCCTATGCTTTTTAATGGTTTGCTGTGTTTATCTTAAGCACTGAATAGAAATGCTGCTACAGTAAGGGCACAGCAGACAAAAATCAGCATTTTAAATATTAACTAAAACTCATGAGTTTGAAGCCACAGATTTAAAAAAAATGAAACTATTCCTTGATAATAAGTTTTCTTTCTCTTAATATACCCCAAAATTACTACACCTTTGTTATTTACAATCTATTGTCAGTATATCCATTCATCCATCACCATTTGTTTTACACATCCCTATTTATTTTGCTGCTGCTGATTGTACATTATTTTGCTTAGCTGCACACAGCTAGGTTTTATTTTCCAGATTCTGTATAGTCATTCATAATGTTTTTACTGTTATATGCGAGTCTTTGTACGTACATTTGTATGCATATGTATATACATATGGCAACATTATTTTTTTTTCAATTCTTAAATATTTTTTATTAGGTTACAAAATATCTTCTAGTCTCTGCAACACAGCCATTTTATTTTCTCCTTTAAATGCAACTGAAGCAGATTTGTAAGCAGCCTTGGAACAAAGATGTTCTGTGGAACAAGAATGGTAATAATAGTTTGCATTTAGATAAAGCTGGTCAAAGTGCCTCACAAGCTCCCTGTCTGTAGTGCAATGAGATTTGCAGCTCCCTCTGAGCTAAGGGCTCAAACAATGTGATTGACAGGAGCAGAGGCCAATGTTACCAGTGTCATAGACTTGCTTTAATAGCCTCAAAATTGTTTTAATTCCTTCTGGTGTACAGAAGGGGGAGAGGCATTTTGTAATATACAAAGGAATTTACAAAGGGTAACCTAAGAACATTTTGGGGACTCTCCTCTTTAGAAAGCTCTTAATTCTCCTTCCAAAATGGGATTTAAAAACCTAAATATCCAACAATTCAAATACTTTTTCTTTTTAAGAAATCTACAAAGAAAAATAAAAATTATAGAAAAGTGCAAGTTACATTATATTATATAATATATAAGAGAAAGGATAGCAAGGGTAGTGAGAGTCAAAATACTTTTTGTCCTCAAGTTTAGGCCATATGTTTAACAGCTTCTGGTTGTCTCCTTTTATGTCTCATTTTGGAGGACATCCTTCAGGAGTACTTCATATAATAGCATTATAATGATCTTGAATGTATGCCAAGAAATTTCTTTTATGGTTGAGTCATTAGTTTTTAGGTTTATCATTTTTCTAAGGCTGTTAATCACCTTTTTGATTTTGAATGAGTTGTTTTGATCAATCAGGAAACAAACAAACAAGCAAAACAAAAACACACAACCTGATACCAGAAATAATTTTGAATTGAGCTCGTGAGTAACAGCTAAGAGATCCTATAAAATCCTGGACTGAAGTGTGTATGTCTGAATGCATTTGGGAGAACTGTTAGGTAAGGTGAGGATGTATGAATTAGATAATTTGAAGAATGCATGCTTATTCTGTCTTGAAAAGGGATAGGAAAGAGGGAAAATATGCCCTAAATAAGCAGTGGGGTTTGACT
>JAUBNY010000477.1:9489177-9506373 GCA_032275445.1 Crypturellus soui
CAGTGAAAGCCATGGCTGGAAGAGCACAGACAGTGCAGCAGAAAACAGAGCCCCTGGGGCTGCCCTGGTGGGGTGAGACATCCACTCGCTCTGCAAATGTGGGTGTATGCGAATGCCCTTGTCCAGGCCCTCAGCGGTGACAGCATCGCTCGCATTGCAACGTGGAGGTCCTCTGCAGAGGTCTACGAGGCTGATCGAGTAGCCAGGTGGTGCAAGCGAGTTCAATTGCTCTCTCTTCTACTGGGCTTTCTCATATGACAATTTGATTTCTGACTGAGCATGTGACTGTGTCCTCTGCTCAGGTGAGGCTCAGTATTTTCCAGAGTTTTTGTTTGCAATAAAAAAGCCAATGTGAACCTCTGTGCCCAGTCTCAGGAGATGCATGGCTCTGCAGTGTTGCAGTTCATTTTCAAAAACAATCGGAAAGTACCTCACATTTTCCTTGCAGATAATTCAAGTTTTTTTTTTCCCTTATAATCCATTACCAGCAATATTTTGTCTCTTAACCCTAGAAATTAAAACATTAGTCCATCATGCAAAATTGCTTCTCAGATCACTGAACTAATAAATTTATTTTTCTCAGATGGAAAGCCTCTTAAAGCTACTCTTAGCTACCTATATACTTCTGCCATTTGAGACACAAACTCCTTTTCTCCCTGCTTAAATCCACATTTCCACTTCAAACACTGCTGCTTTGCATTCAGCCCCAACATGCGCAGCTTTTGCTTCCCCTTATCGCGCTGTTATCAGACGTTCTGCAGGTTGACAACTATTGCTGAGCGCCAGGGGAAAATGAAGGCAGCACAGCTCTGTGTGTTTATTTGGTGGCCAATATGCATAGGTATCATCCTAATCAACGTATCATTCAACAGTCTTCTCACCTGGTCTCCAGGCTTGATTTCAGATACCTTGTGGATGCAAGCAATCAGGGATGTGACATTCTGCTCTTATCTATTCTAGTTCAGAAATAAGTTTAAAAGTTATATATTGTGGAGGCTACTCGTGATTCATTCAACTAATGTTCTGCTCCACGTAAATGGCCTGGGTCCTGTTCCTATAAAGGATATAAAAACTAGAAAGAAGCTACACTTGCATTTTTTAAGTGACAATAGAAAGATAAAATTTGCATATAAAACCTGGGTAGAATTTACGGCTGTATAGTATTGTAAGTAACTAAGTGTGTTCGGATATGCCAATGTGTCTGCAGTCCTTCTGTGGGAAGTATTAGCAAGTTTGTTCATCTTTATACATACACAATATATTATTTACCACATAATTACATATTTTACATCAGAAATTGTACATGCTATATTTTGAATTTCATATGACATTGTAGATTTTGTATTTATGCATTCATTTATGGACATGTATTGCGGTTTTGGAACCAGAATATTTTCAGTTTCTTAGCTTTTTTTTCTATGCCTATGTGGTTAGAAACTCAATATGAATTGTTAAAATGAAATTATATGTTATATACTAGCTGGAAGTTAAAAGACATTATAAAAACATTATTTTAATACCAAGCAGGGCTATGCATTGTCAGTAATGAAAGTTAGGAGACAATTTTTCCATCAAAATACAAGATTTCTCAAAACAAAACAAACATAAGAGGGAAAAAAAAGACTCATGCTTTCACCAAAACAAGACTTATTAGGGGGAAAATAGCATTTTTGATATATGTGTAAAAGAATACAAACTTGCTCACTGAAGATCTCATAATCTCTCCCATACACATTAACAGAAATGTGAACTATTTAGGATTAGGATTTATCAATTTCAGAAGACTATTTAGATTTTTAAAAATCTTATTAAGCATACATCTAGAAATCAGTTGAAGAAATGATATATTAGTATATATCACATGTTTAATATACTTAGGGTCATGATACAAATTGCTAGACTACTTGCTAGTATTACATTTACATTTAACTTAAGATGTTCATTCCACCCCCAATTTTCAATTTCTCTAGGCAAGTTCAGTTCCTGTTTAAAATGTGCAGAGTGACCTGGAATTAAATACACAAGTATTTAAGTAACAAAATTTTGGCTTCTGCTTAAGAAAATAAAGAAAAAGATATGGTCTTCTGCAGTTAAAATGATACTTGAATACTTTATACCAAAGTGATACTGAATACTCTAATCCTAATTTTCATGCTGACATCTCTTGATAGCAAAATACATTAATTAGAAATGCATAAAATACATTTAAAAAGTAGTAAATAACAACCATGCAAAATTCTAAGAAAGTAACAGATCTTTTTATCAATAGACTGTCTTCTGTAAAAAATGGAACCCCTGAACAAAGAGAAACATCTGGCTCCTCAAAGCAAGAAAGAACAGGAAAGTAAGTTTTTTTTTTTTTACATTATTATTTATGTCAATTATGTTTGATACGGCATCTAGTCTGAAAGTCCAAATGAGCTACTGACTCACTGGACTGCCCTTCTCCTGATAACATATTTAATTTCTTCTGATAATATATTCAATTTTTCTGTAGTTCCACCTAGATGATAGAAGATTGTAGTGTAATATGAAACAATTTCAGGACCTAATTTTCTATTTTCTATTTATTACATGTCAAATCACCATGAAAGACCTCACCGCCCAATACTTCCAAGAAAAGGCTGATCCCAGCTTTAAGGTGGATATTAATGCAGAGGTGTTGGCTGGAAGATGGGCAAGAGGAGTTCCTCTTCCACCTTAACACTGTCAGGGCCCCTGCGGGCACCCTGTGGCCCCCATGTGTGCCCTGCCCAGCCCCAGGCCTTCGCCTGGGCTTTGGTTGGTGCTACCAGGGCCTGGCTCAGGAGCAACGGGGCCACAGCTCACTCCAGGGATCTGGGGCGGGGAGACGACATGAGCTGGGGCAGAGCGAGGACAGAGGAAGTCATTAGCTGCCTGAGCATGAATTGTGTCCTTTGTCCTCAGCTGCAGAGCTGGGGCTCTGGCCTGTTTTATTTATTAGTGTAACGTTAGCCTGAGACACCTCGGGGACTATTTCTTTTGGGCAACGTGCAGAGTAAATAGCGCTGAGTATGTGAAAGCCAGATGATTGTCAATAGGGCTAGATGACTTTCAGGACAACAGTGAAAATCCTCAGAAACCTTGAGTCTGAGCTCTCTCTTATGGGCCAGAGTATTAGTTTAAAGAAAAGGGAAAAACACCTCTGGCTGCTGTTTAGAATTAATCATGCATGTATGGTTTTCCTGACATGTTTTTGGCATAGAAAAAACTACTGCTCAGTCCTACATTGAGACTCCAGATTGCAGTGCTAGGTTGCACTGAATGCAAGAATGCAGGAATAAAAACACATAGCAGACCCTTGCTTTGCTGTGCTATTGTCTGCTAGAAGCACAAGTGAAGAACCGTTGGCTCCCTATTGGAAAGAGAGGCCAAAGAATAAAAGAATTAAAAAAAAAAAAAACTCTCTGTGACTGCACATTCACATCAAATGTGCTCCTGACTTTTGAACACCAGTGATGAAGTTCTGTGCTGATGTTTCCTGAAAAGCAGTTCTGGGTTGCACGTTTTAGAGCAATCTAATGATTGTAACATGGAACAGCTTGTATTTGACAGCATAGTACTTCAGAGATGCAAAGACTGGCATAAACCTTGATGTACTAATAATACTTATCAGCATGATTTATTGTGCTATAATAGTGCATTTGCTAAGAATTAATCCCAGAGTGGATAATATTTGATACAATTCTAATTCTATAGTAATCCGTGTAGTATGACAGTATGTGCTTGCTTTATACCCTAGGAAACACTTTGTCAACTTGTTTCAGTATATGAATGCTATATCTGAGGGAAGGAGGAGAGGAAGGAGAATGTCTGTGTCACAATTTTCTGATTAGTTAAATTCTTTAACATGAGCAACTCATTAGACCCACATTTCAACCACAGAAATAAGACACTGGAATTGGTGTAAATTATGCTTTTTATATACTTTCTCACTTATAAGTATGCAAAAATCAATACCTGCAGATGTCAAATCAAATACTGAGTTTGATTTGTGTCAAATCAAATTCTGAGTTTATTTGATATCATTCATTTGACTTTCATTAGTTACAAATAGTGAAAGGTGAATAATAACATGAACTAAAATAGATGGGTGTGCTCAAAACCCTAAAAGGATAAATTTAAAATCAAGCAATTACATTCACAGCACAGTATATTCCTAGAATGAATAAAAGATGCTATGACGGAATAATAAATCGAATATTTAAGACTTCTCAACAAAGTTTTTTGTTTATTTATTTGTTTGTTTTAATACCAGAATTTTTGTTTTGAGGTTATATTTTGAGGGTATATTATATAGCCCCAAGACCCAGAGGATTCCTGCCAAACATTAAATGTTTTGCTGTAATATTTATTGAGTCAAATGACATAGTCAAATATGACCTAATGATATAACTTGAGTTAAATGATAAGATTCCTGCTAGTAATACTGAAAAAGATAGACTACTTCTGAATTTGAATCAACCTGTGGAGTCATTTTGCATATGAGAGCAAGAATCCATGGTACTTTCATTGCTTGCTGCTGAAGGTGTGTCGGATGCCTACATTTAAGTGAGGTACATTGGATTTCTAGTGATAGTTGACAATCTTTCCTGGTAGAATAGTAGGCTACTTCTCTGCATTAATCCTGGTTTAAAAATTCCTTTTAATTACTCATTTTCATAGCACTTTTCCTTATTTCTTTGTTCAGTAAAGAGTTCTAATGCCAAGACTTGGTATATCAAATGATATAAGAATTACCTTCATTTTCTTTCTTAATTTTGAGATAAAGAATACTTCACACATACACATTTTCTTTCATTCAGGATTCATTAAACACCTTGCAAATTCCATTCTGTTGACTTATGCTGTTATTTACCTATTGATTCTGGCTTACATTCTTGTGAAGGTAATAATCCATATGGATATGCTAAGCTGAGGATTTTAACAGTGCCTTGTTACTTAGGTCTAGTGAAACTTTTAAAAACTTTTAACAGAAACTCTTGCTTCTGAGTCTCTCAATCCACAAACTCCTGATTAATTGCTGTCTTACTTTCCTACCAAAGTGAATTGTTTTTGAAACTTACAATGTTCTGTACCTTCTTAAAATTATCAAGCAGTAACTGGCCAAAACTACTGCTAATAAGGAGCTATGTTAATGATATTCTAGGAAAATTGTTTGTGAATGTGAATTAGATAATATCATAGTGAAATACATCTGAAGGAAGCTAAAAGCAGACGAGAATGTAGCTATATATAAGTGTGTCTTACAACAAAAACAGCAATACAGGCTAGTGGGCAAGGGGGTTAAAGTGAGGATCTTTTCTTTCACTCTCCCACCACAATCAGCAGTACCAGAGAATAGATACCAGGGTGCTGATCCTTACTGCCTCCCTGTAAAACATGTTGGGTGAAATAATCTCACTGCACTTCAGACAAGCTGCTCAACTGCAAAGGTGGAGCACGTCATACAAGCACCGCTGATAATCAGGGGAGAAAAATCAGCCTATTCAAAACAATTATCCTCATTCAAAGGTAGGTACATAATGCTGTAGCTTCAGAACCAGTTTGCCTCAGGTAAGCTGGCCTTGCTAAAGAGAAAAGTGGTCCCCTATTCCGCTGCTCCACTTCTCCCTTGTGTAAGTACAAGCGTTTCCCTTCCAGGTAAACTCTGCACCTTGGGGTTTTGCCAAGTTAGTTTTAGCCAAGATCAGTTCTCTAACCTGCTCCACTCTGCAGCTGTACTAAGCTTCCCAAGATGGGGAGATGGTAGAGAGATGAAAGGAGATGACAGAAGCACTTCCTTCGGCATCAGTGCCAGATGCTGCTGCTGCAAATTGATGGTGAAGCTGCAGTGCAAAGCGGTCACAGCGTGTGGTTGCCTGACCCTATTCACTGCAGATGAGACCTCAGTGGCTAGTGTGGCCTGTTGGGGAGATGGACCCATGCTCCAATGTCTGATTAGTGTAGTTCAGAATAATTGATTCGGAATGTTACACTTTTTCATATTAAAATGACGGAGAAAAATATATATATGTACTTTTTTTCTGCTTAGGAATGTGCTGCATACAGCACTACCCAAAGAGGATAGATTTTTAATATCCTTCAGCCAAACAAAAAGAATCCATTTCAGAACACTAAATAGATACACATTGTACTTATTTTTTAATTTTAACTATGCACTAGGGAACAAAATACACAGACTAAGTCATACAGAAATATAGGAGAACCAGACTCACAATACATCTTGTCTACAGTTTCGTACAGAAGTTGGAGTCCTTTGGGATTCACATGGATTGATACAAAAAATTAAAAAGGAAAAAAGTAATAAACTGTAATGGAAACCACGTTTCTGTGCTATTGCCAGAAGGGATTATAATATTCTGAGTACTATATACCTCTCTGAATGAAAAGCGGGCACAAGGAAGGGGGGATAAGAAGCAGAAGGGGGGAAGACAAATTTACATTTGTTTTTATATCTTACAATATTAGTGGTTCAAAGAAATTCATTAGATATGAAAAAATACATCTTTCATCTTTTAGCCCACCAAACATGCAAAACCTCAGACAAGCGGCACAGCATTTTTCTAAAAGAAGATAAAACGGGAAAGGGGAAACTCCTAACAAATAAGAAGCTACTAAATTAATTTGGAAACAGGTCATTAAGCTGCTTTTTCTGGAGAAACAAAATATAGTTTGTGAAATTGGTTTGCTTCTCTGTCCTCTAAAGACTTTGCAGTAAATTTACTCTGCCCATGACAAATGTAAATGTAAATGATCATTACACAAGGCTGATCCAATCCCAGAAACAGAGTTTCTCCTACACTTAAGAAACCAACTATGAAGTTATGTCAGAGTCTCAGACCTCAACAGTCATTTTTGTTACAGTGTTTTATTATTATTTGTAGTGGCTAATTTAACTGCACTTTAAGGGCTATGTCAGCTATGAGGAAGACATGTCCCAGGGATAAAATTATGGTTTCCATGGAGACTAGCCTTCAGTAGCCTAGAACATCAGTGAAACTCAAAATCTGCCACACATTATGTAAAGTGCAAGACTCTCTGAGACTGACCTTCCCTTATAGCCTAAGTAGATATAAACCTTCTCCAGAAGTGCTTGTTAAACATGGCAGCAAGTTTGGCTAGCAGAAACCTACTAACAGGTGTGACAATATAAAAGAGTTTATTATGTATTAGATTCAAAATGGATTTTAAATTATCCTCAATCATGAACTTTAGCCAGTAATTAGGTGTGGAGTTGGTTGAACAGGTTTGGATAATATCTGAACTAATTTCTCTTCTGCAGTCCTTTTGCTCTGTACATCACTTTCTGGTTGTAGGTATGAGCATTACTCACAAATTTTGCAACATAGCACTCCCAGCCACTATCAGCTATCACTATGCCAGCTGGATGCAGTAAGGCAAATAAGAATTTCTGCAGAAAACTATTTTCTTCAGAAAATGTTTAGAAACTGTAATTGCCTGGAGTAATGATTCTAGCTGGAACTCAGTTTTTGGTTCTGTAGCTAGGAATGGAGGATGGCAAAATCCCAGATTTGATCCAAATTTTTCAATTTTTTCCTCTCAGTGGAGAATACAATCACTGTTTATGCAAATTCTGGTCATTAGGGTGACTGTAATCTGCTCCATTTCTGGTGTTTTGAAATTTGATCCAAAGTAGAGTTTAGGGTTTCCTCTCGAAACATGAACAACCAGCTTCCCCTTTTGTAAGATATCAAATAGTACTTAACAGCAGAGACTCCTGTTAACTATAATGGGAAAACCATGAACTCCTTCAGATCATGTCATATCCTTCTTCAAATTATTCTACTTATTTTTATGTCAAATTTAAGAGAATATAAGTACACAGCTTAGAAGTATCCACCTACTTGCATTCTTCTGCATTGTGTTATATATACTTTCAGTTCTCTTTTGTCTAAAAAATAATAAAATAATTAAAAATATTTTTACCCCAGGCCTTGATGCTCTTATTTTAAAACACACAGAGCTATTTGAGAATTTAGGCTAGTTAAAAATTGTATATGTCTCTCATGATTATCTTTAAAAACTGCTCACTTTGGGAATCTCAGCTTTTGCTTGTAAATTCTTATGTAGTTCATGCCATTCCTCAGCCTCCAGCAATATGAAAGAAAAGCTATTTTCTGCTACTTTTCATAACCCCTACCTAAATTTCATTAAACAAAACAGATACTTTACACATAGTTGTCAGAATGTAAAGGAAACTAAATAGCACGGAAATGTCATATTTGCCAAGATACTATCATTGTGCTTATAAAAATGATAAAATATGTAAAAATGTAGAGAGGTTCCTTCTCTTTCACTTTTTTTAAGAAAGTAGCTGGAAACAAGGCTGAAAAAAGAGGCAACATGCACATAGTCTCTGAAGTATGATACTTTGATTAAATGTTTTATTTACAAGAGGAAGAAAACAACTATTATCATGGTAAGAGAAGTTATTATTTAGTGAGAAATGATACCAACTATTGAAAGTAATTTTCTAAATCTAAAACTTACCGAGCAACAGAAGCTTCAGGAAAAAGGAGAGATAAAAGAAAGCTTTGTGTGGTCTCTGGCATAGAAACAAAACAAAATCTGGAACAATTTATAACTGATATAAAGAGTAGAATCAGAAGTTTGACATCATTTGTAGAATTGTAATTAATACAGAGACCAGTGAAGTTGTCAGACTATAGAGAGAGAAGCAGGAAATTAAGAATGCAAAAATACATTGTGTACAACTCCATTTTATGTAATGTTTTGAATGCTATTTATTTCCTTTATGTGTTAAAACAAAGCTATTAAATTAAGCTTTTCTTGCCTCTATTGATAGTTTTTCCTCTCACAGAGCTGTTTTGGCATTGAAAAAATATCTAGATGGAAATCCATTTAACACAGATTAGGAATAAAATGAAATCCTGCTCTCATCTATGTTAAAGTGAAATGAGCTTACACTGGAATAACTGTGAAAGATAAAAACAAAGAGAGAGAAAGAGAGAGATAAAAAAAAAGGGGGGAAAGAGATCAAGCGCTAGCATAAGATGAAGTCACTAACCATATAAAATGCTAAAATTGGGGACAGAGTTTAGGCCTGAGTAGTATCCGAACAATTTGGATACTTGATATTACTTGCCATTTCAATATATTTGTATCATTAATATCTCCTTTTCAAAGATGAGAAACTAGGAAATATTGTGCCTTCTTAAGGGGTTGAGCATTGAGCCTGAAAATAAACTGTTCTTCAGAGGTCATCCTTAGTAAACGTCAGCTTGTGAGAAAAGATGATCTGTCTCTCCAACAATCAAACTAGACTGATTTCTGGCAACAGAGATTCTATCTTTACTCACACATCTTCAGGGAACGTATACAGTCATTCTTGAAATAACAATATTTTCAAATACTCTGACTGGGAGCATACTAGAGTTTACTCTTGTCCTTACATTACAATTAAGATTATTGCTGCTTACTTTAAAAAAGAAAAAACAAATATACTTTATTTTCTCTTTTTCTAATTCTCCGGTGCCAAAGCAAAGAAGGAGGAACAAAATAGACAATTTTGTACTACAAAATGACAGTTTCACCGTCTCTTCTGTCTTATGAACCTATGAGAAATAGGCAAAGCACTTAAGTCCTACTATGGTGTAATTAGTCTCTAAAGTAAAAACAAAGATGGGGCATGCAAAGTGAATATTGGGTAGTATAAGAAAATTAGGGATTGTATGACAGAAAGCAGAAAAAAGAAATAGAAAGTGGAAGTTCACTTCCAAATACTTATTTCCTAGGTTACTGGGACTGAGATGGGGAAGAAGGTCACGTCACATCTCTAAGACGTAAAAATAAAGAACAAAAAATTATAAATCAAAAGGGTGTGGGAATTTCCCAGATGAATATCCAAAGGCAGAAACATAAAACCTGCAATGGATGGATATAATCAGGGAAAAATAAACTAAAGATTTGAGCCAAGTGGAAATAGGCTTCTGAAATTGGAGCCATGTGTGACAAAAGGATGGAATAAATATGACTTAAAGAAACAGTTTGTTTTATAAAATAGGGCTACATGGGAAACTGGCTCTTACTGCTTTGGAAAAATAGGCAGAGTGAAACAGAAGGGTAAGAGGAGTAAATATTGATGTGCATAAAACCTGGTGTCGTCAGAATACGTCAATGCTTGATGTTAGACCCTAATGAACTCGAACAACACTCATTATCACACACAACCGGTCAATTAGACCCAGAAAAAGGGCAGGATACACCAAGCAGTACCCTGAGGAATCCCACAGACGGAGCCAAAAGCCAGAAAACAGAATAATGGACAAGAATAAAGACTGTCGTCTTTTCAGTATCCATTGCAGTTCTTGTGAGTGGTGAACTCAGGTATAACATATGGCGGTAAGGGGTTTCCAGAGCTTAGTGGCAGGTGACATTTGAAAGCAGTAGTTGTCTTTATCTAGCACTAACTAATGAGCAGGAGAGCTCATGTGTCATTTGAAACAGTTGAGTGACCACAGACACAAGCAAAAGATGAGTGAATATGGCACTCTGCAAAGGGAAGCCTAAGTCAGTAAATTTAAGAAGTACAAATAAGCAAAATCCTGGAACTACAAATAAGAAAAAAAAAAAAAAACTATAATTCATCACTGAACCTACATGTCATCAATATTTAGCTCAGAAAGATCCACTTTTCCATAAGAAATAAAGTTAAAGAAAAGGTTTGGACTATTGAGTAAGATAAAGGTAATGGAAAGTGCCAAGGTAGAATAGGAATGGACCTACAAAAAATATTTTGCAGAACCTGTAAAGTTAGATCGTGTCAGTCAAGACAGTTTTTAAATATAGAAAAGAGATGCAATATGCACATAAATGGCATTCACAGTCCACAAGTCAGAGGACAGAAGGAGATGCTCTAACTGCAAAAGGAGCATGCTGAGATTTCAGAAAGACATCTTGAAATGAAGCATGCCAAAACCAATGAAAATATGTCAGATCCAGTTTGTTTTTCTTCTCCAGTATGATGGCAAAAGGAAAAACCTATTCCTCTAAAGAATGGAAAGAGCAATAAAGATCATTAAGACTATAATCTCTTAAAAAATACTTGCTTCTTTCATTTTAAGCATGTTTGTCTTATATTTTACAGATAGTATGCATATTATGGAAATGAATGTGTAAAAAGTGGATGATCAGAAGACAGTAGCTGCTTAGGAGACAAGACCCCATTGACATGTAACTAATTCCTTTATCTATGCAGTAGATACTTGCCATCTGCTTTTGTTAACACAAGTGAAGTTATCAGGGACCTCATTAGCAGACCTCCTGCAGCCAAGAAATCAGTGGACCACAGAAGAAAACTACCTTTTCCAGATGCATAAGAACAGGCCTGTAAAAATGGACTAATGCACACAAAGCTAGAAAAGTTCATAGTGTGCTCCTTTACAGTGTAATGATGAGATATCAATGAAATAATGAGAAGCAAATGTAGGTAATAGACTCCTGTGCCTTGTCAGACTCCTTGTGTGAACCTTTGAGCTGCTCTGTGGACTATGGCAAGGAAAATACGAGTTTTAACTTATTTTATGCATTTGAATCCAGCACAAATCTGTGTGTTCTATGCAGGCTATAGGAAGCTGGTACACACTTGTTTAGACTACACAAAATAGACAAAATGGAAAAACAAGACTTGATCCTAAAATTACTGTAATGTAAATATGTTTATTTCATGCCAAAAGATCTTGTAGCATGATAAATTGGCTTGTCCTAGACCTTACTTTCAAGACAGAGCTAAGGGGATACATGTACATAATGCCAGGAATTGAGTGGCATTAAAGAGGAGCATGGGAAGAGTCACAGTATCATCATGACTGGCTGGAGATCATCTCATTCACAATCTTCATTAGACTGAGTAAATTGAAATGCATTATTCTTGTCTATTTATAGGAAAAAACACAGTTGATACTTTTTGGTATAGAATTAGGCAAAAATATGTTTCTTGCTTGATTTGTCATGATCTTTTGAAAATCCTCTCCTGTCTCTTGAACCACATTTTGTGGTTGAGAAATTTTGTGCTTTAACATCATCAGGCAATTATTTCATACTAGAAATAAGCTTTTAATATCATAATGGGCTTCCATATGTAGCTCCTGCTGTTAATGCCCAGGAGATAGAGAAATTAAAACCTGATTTTCAACAATTACCTGTTTAGTTTTACATTACCAAAAAGGATCATATAATGATTTTGACATGCCATCCTTTTATGCTAGGCAAAAGGTAAAGATTACCTTGACTATATAGACTATGACTTGGTAATTACCACTTAGGACATATTCAACCAAAATGAAAAAATGTTGTGTAAGGTTTATTTTTCCAAAGCCATAAAGACTATAGAGGGAATAATTTCATTTTTTCTGGCTAATGTCTCAGTGATGCATAGGGTAGAATTGAATCCAGCTTGCCTTTCAGGGGAAGTTAGGTATATCTTCATGCTGACAGGAGACACCTTTTAAGTTGGAGGTGAACAGAAGAGATCGAGAATGGAAAGAGTAGAAGTGCGTAAGAAGAAACCATTCTGGAATACTTTTATGACCAAAAATATGTTTCATCATTATGTAAGAATAAATTTGCCACCTAAGTATTATATATTTAGATCTAAAATAATTCCACAAAGAATGGCACCAAACCAAGAAGTTTAACTTCTAGTTTACTAGAGTCTACTTTGTGCCAAAAGCTTCCAAGATTAATTTATACTGCAGTTCACACATCTGTGTTTTAACATTAACTGGCAAAAAATATAACATAGAAATATATCTTTTAAAATAGGTATAAAAGCAAAAAATACTGTGTTTCTAGCTCTAATAGAAACAATATGTGCTATAAAAAGTTCAAATCATAGTCTGTGAATCAGGCAACGCTGTTGAACATCATCATGCTAAGAAGCTTTTCTCAGTTTTTAATTCACATAGTTCTCTGATTAGTGCATCACCCTACAAACTGTACAGTTGTTCTATGTAACTTTCCAGAATGCTGTGGTTTTGAGCATTTACTATAGGCACAGAGAATCGTATTTCATCATCCTACTTCTACAAAGCCCGTCAGGTCTTTATAATCCATGACTTAATATGTTAAGGCAATTCATGATTCATATTTTGATTACTATTAAAAAGAATAATTCACTAAGGTTTATTCTCTGTTCCAGGCAAAATGGTTAGGCATGAATTTATCATACAGCTTCCAGCCACTTAATGGACACATAATTTGAATTTTGGTTATGTTACTGTCCCTAGTCAGTGAAGAGAGGGAGGTCTCTCTAGCTGGTTTAAGGAGGACAGTAGGGAAATAAAAATGCACCTTATTAAAATGTCTCAATCAAGCGAGTAGGCAGGGATAGGATTAGCTCTCGAAGCATAGTCTAATTCTGTACATACTGAAAATGTGAAGTACTTTATGCACAAAAAGTGCATAATTGACAGGTACACAGAAATAAAACTCCAAGAATAAATTTTTCAAATGCTAGTTTTAACTTTATTTAACATAGTGCTCTCCAGGGACTCTATGAGCCTATTAGCTAATTTCCTGTTTTAATAAAAGCCTTCTTGTTTTGAGCTACAGTACTGTGTTCTTGTACAGAGTCTTGCATACCGGTTCTTTAGAGAAATCACTATGTGACATTGTAGATTTTAAAATTTAATTATCAGATGCATAAAAACAAATATGACTTACTTTATCAGCACAATTTCCAAGACTTGCTTGCATTTTCATATTCTGATTTGACAGCTTCTGGTCATATTGCTAATTTAAAATTATTTACATGAAACATACTGATAATCATCAGGGATCTGCTCTGACTAGTTACCCCACTCACGTCACTTACTAAAGAGCATCACAGCAGAATAATGATCCACACATAGCTCTTCAGGTCACAAGCTGAACCTAACATGTTCCACTGTCTGAGTCACATAAGTGAGTCTACCAAGTAACAAGTAATAAATGAGTCTAACAAGTAATAACAATTATGATTATTCTCTTCAGCCAAACAAGGAAGAAATCTAAAGAAGCAAAGCTCAAATTATTTAGGGATGTAAAGAGATTGATAGTTTTCAATTTTCATCCCCCAGAGACTGTCACCCTGAAATCCCTAATGCTGCATTCCATGAAAAGACGTAGAGTCAAATTGCATTTACCCCTTTTCCATTAGCTTCTGCACTACATTGCTTTTCCAGGATTTGGAATAAATGGCTATGCCAAATGCATAATCCTTGCAGAAACTTGGTGTAAAAATGGTGAGGTAGCATTTAAGAGAAATAGTTATCACTAGCTACTGATGGAAACAGATGGAAACAAAAAGACAAAAGAACATGAGCAAAGGCAGCTCCAAACTGTTCCTTTCTGCAACAGCATCTAGCACCCTGCTTCCTAAGTGCCTTTTTTTTGGTCACATTTCTTTGTAGCTTTATTGTTTTCATATGAGCTTGTATATCATTCTACTAGGCTTTAAGAAAATACTGGCACGTTAATGGATTAACATTCCTACATACAAGAGATTTTAAGAACATAAGGGAAAGCAGATCAAAACAAACAAATATGGTATATACTATTCATTCTTTCCCAACCTCTGACTGTTTTCACCCTAGCTGATTTCCAGAGCTTTGTTTGGATTCGTCTAATTAGTAATTCACACAAGATAATCTCTTCCTAGCACTCATTCAAGTAACAATCTCTTATCATTACCCTGCAACAATATTGCACACTTGCACGCACAACTCAGCTGAGCTGATATGTCACAACAATTAAATCTGTCAACTATCAAAAACTATCCAAAACTGCTTACTTTTAGAACTGAATCTAAAAGTATGTAAGTATGCATTATTAATAAGATCGTGATTCCTTCTCATAGGAAATTCTCTATAAGAATTCTCTATAAGCAAGAATATGTGAAGAATCAACTGAAAGTTTGTTGGATAGAATGTGTAAAACATTGAATTTCAACGGAGAAGTGATATTTTTATCTCTTTTGCATTTTTATAACTCAGCTATACAAAAACTGACTGAACTCTTCATTGCGTATCATATGAGAGAGGCTGCCTAATTCCAAAATTATTTCTTATATACTGATTCTTGCCTGGAAAAGATCTCACTTATTATAGTCTGAGCAAAACTAGATAATCCAATTTTAAATCTGCTTTAATCTTTAAATCTTCTTAATATTTAAATCTCTTTCTGACTATGTAAAACTTTATCCATGGAAATGATATATTTTGTACAAAGTGAATGAGATCTACCATGACTATACCTCACTTACCTTTTCAGATTCAGGTCCTATTTTAATACCTTATTCAGTCTCACTTCAAGATTTTGCATATAAGTAATAAATATTCTGTCTATGTTTTTAATCTTAGTATAGTTTGGCAGCAGCACTTCAATAACTGGAAAATTGCATACTAATATCTTATAAGGTCTTGAGATTTTTCATAGCTATTCATAGCTATTTACAGTTCTAATGATTTAAGCAATGTAGGACATTGCATTAAGTATCTAAGACCAAATATTTAAACTGTTGAATCCCAATGACATTTAAAGTCAATTATTTTGGATGCCTAAATGAACATTTTTTTTCCTGAAGTTTCTTCCTGACAGTCAATTCTTATAGCCTTGCATACTCCTCTGAGACAGTTATATACTACATTTTCCTATTTTACAGATGAAGAAATGCAGCATTAGGATCAAATGACTTTTTCAAGATCAGACAGACATTCTGTGGCACAGCTATGATCTCTAAATCCCAGAGTAGCATTGCAGTCATTGGACAGCTCTTTTTTTTTTCTCTCCTTTTTTTTTTATGTTTTTATCCAACTGTCCTCTCTGTCAAATACCAACTTTAAAGTTGTTGACTTTGGAAATTACTTGTCACTGGGAAATGACAAAGATGCATGAAATGCTTTACAATATTGGGAAAATTGGTTGTTATTCAATTTTCATCAAAGTGAAATGAAAGCCCTGAAATACGAAAATGACAGCATTTCTCTCTAGTGGTTTTCCCAATATTTCATAATGTTTGTAAGACACATTTTTTTCCACTTCAGCTTCTTTCATCAGCCTCTTCTTTATATACACATTTTTTTTCTTTTATCGACTTCCTCAGTTTTAAAATTTCTCACATATAAACCTCACTTCTTACACTATGACTTTATTTTTAAAAATGGAGTGGAAAACAGAAGAAAAATGTTATCAATCCTTTCTTAATTCAAGGACATTCGGAATAAATTAATTCCCATCACACACAGCTTTCAAAATGATGCTGTAAAGTGGAGCTTGAGGACCACTTCTTTCTATTCCTCATCTGGATGTTTGAACAATCTTTAAGCATTATAAATTCAAAAAACAACTATTGCACATCATTAGCAAGATTTAGCTTCTTCAGGTGCTTGAAGTTGTAGAAACTAACGAAATAGAGAACGTAAATCCTTATGTATCGTTAATGCAGGTCTTTATCCTTTACCTTGGGAAACAGAAAAAACATCAGTGAAGATGTAAAGATTTTCTTTAAAAAAAAAACACATAAAACATGAATATGATTTAATAGAGTTTTATTTTTAACTTCTGGATGCAAGTCATTGTCAGTAATTGAACCGGAAAAGAAGGCAATAAAAATGGACAATCCTGAAAGTCTGGATTTTGCTGATGGAGTGAGCAGTTGCAGTGGTGTTTAATCCTTTTGAAAGAATTAAAAATGCATTGTTTCTCTAACAGTATGAAACTGGTAAGTATTAGCAGACAGGTACAAGCAAAGTAAAGATAAAATTCTTCCAGAACCTTTAACCACCTGCATTACTAGTAAGTCACTAGCATGTCAGATGGTTTCCCTCTAAATGCATAACATAACACTTATGCAGATTAACCATCTTCCAATGTTCTTTTGCTGTTATTTTTCAGTGTGGAGAAGAGAGCTGGATTGATTCACAGTACCATGATGTGGCAATAGACTTTGTATACCTGTCTATTGTAATACAAGCATTTTCTTTTTTGCGTTATTTATTCTATACGCAGTGTGTGGTTAGATATAAAGAGCTTTATTGTGGTCCTGGGCTTGGCTAGATTTAGGGCTCAGTGTAGATATGTAGGGAGTCATAAACGGGGAGTGGAGCCACCCAGCTAAAAATAGAAGGGTGATATGTGGGGGTTGGTTCACCA
>JAUBNY010000477.1:9506473-9517027 GCA_032275445.1 Crypturellus soui
GCCACAGTGTGGAGGACGGAAAAAGATCACGCAGCCCGCGGACGCCTTGCTGGGACGGCCAGCGACGGGCGTCTTCATAGATAGGTGCTGCTGACAGAAATATTTCTCTAGAAAGTAAATAAGCAATCAGGGCTACTCTGCATAGCCTGTATTAATACCTCCTCTACAGAGACCACACATTATTTGGCACCTTTCAAAGCATGCAGGTGTAAGGGATTTGAGTCTATTTAGAACATAAGCAGCTTTCTAGTTTGACTTTTTAAACTTACAATGAGGAGGAAAAAATGGAATTGATGAAGAAAAGAGCAAATGATTCCGTAAGAAATTACTTGGTACTGACCATGTCTATTCAACTTTAGTGGACTGGTGAGAGGATGATCTGACTGACTTTTAATGCTATTTCTTAGTAGCAATATTCTCAGGAGTATTAAAACATCTGCCATCAAGTTCATGCAGTATCCTGAGATGTATCCTGAGAAAATGTATCTTGAGAAAAGTCAGATACAGGGATCAAGTGAGCGGTCAACACTGGTGTACACACAGAAAAAATCTGAACAATTAACTATCCAACAAATATAAGTAATTTTTTATAGCTCTTGTTATATAGTAACACAGAACATTATGCAAAGTTTGTTCATTTAAATCAGACCTCAATGCAAAAGGCATCTGACAAATGATTGAAACAAGCCATATTTATTATGAATTAAAGTGACATAGCATGTATGGAAAGGAGGACAGGATTTTAAAGATAACCAGGTGGTTTTCTGTCTTATTTTCTAGACAAAGCATCATCTAATACATTAGGGATAAAGACAGTGAGATTATTTCTAATGACCTAGAATTACTTGAATACTCTTTTGCAAAACTAGCTCCCATTTTGATCAAGATGAAGTGATTATTCTAGACACCCCAAAACATTTAAGGTTATATAAGAGAAAAACTTGAACCATCATTAATTCTGACACCTAATTCCATTTCACATTATTTCTTACTTTCTAGCCTTGAATGATTTATAATTTCAGGCTCCTCTCTGAAGGGAGAATACATAATTCTTTTTGAAAATGTTTCAAACAGCCTTTGGTGATAGTTTCAAATGTAAAAGGTGTTTGTTCATTTTCAGAGGATTTACTCCTACTGCCTAAAGAAAAATGTAGAAAGACACGATGAGATGAGGATGCCTGCAGTTATTGCAGCCTCCTGTAGGCTTGTTTGACAAGATCTTACCAGTGTAGATGGGAAATACTCTACTGCATAGATAGATAATACTACAAGAACTAGAGCAGAAATATGTCTCATATTGGGTCTGCTATAAGACCAAGTACATAAGTACCAAACAAGAATAGCCTTTAAAAAATGCCACTCTGGTTCTTACATAATATACAGGGAGAAAAAAAAAAAAAGACGACTTGTCAAATGTGGTCTGATCTAAAATAAAGATCTGACAAATAAAATTACAAATAGAATAAAGTTTTTTAGGAAACTATGAAATCATAGTTGCTACCTTCTAAATGAAGAGAAGAAATATTCTGCATGCACAAGTATGCGGCCAAGTAATATGATAATTACTAACCTATCTGTCAGGCTCTTAAATTCTTTTCAGTCAGTCACTTTCTATGTGAATCAGAGAAGATGAGTTTTGGAAGGCATATCATACTTTTTTTTCCACAACAGATGTGAAGACCATTTCTCTAGTAAATTTGCGAGATGTATAAATCTACATATTTTAAACAATCCATTAATTTTGTTCTACTAACATTCTTTCCATTCCATTTTCCATTTATTAAAAACTGCTGTTGCTTTGACAATTTCCCATGAACAATGCCAAGTAGCAAAGCATCCAGGCATCCTTGGATGCTGAGCATTCCTTAGGGGGAAGTACTAAGGAGAGGATTTCTAAGACAAACTGTCTGCTTTTAATAACAGAGTTTGTTTTTCTCTCTGAAAGCAACACACAAAGATATCGGGGTAGGCAATAATAAGGACAAAGAAAACTTCAATTACCTTGTCTTTATAAAGGGACAAGACTAGACATAAAAACAGTAATTTCAAATCAAGTGAAACCCTCATTTATATTTTCTCATGTTAATATTTGATTCTAATCTTCATGTTTGTAAATACAGTGAAGAGTGGTCACTGCTAAAGGGCACTCTGAGGTGTATCAGTTATTTTATTTTGGTAGTCTTCTAATTTGCAAATCACAGCAATTACCATTTTAACAATTAATACCCTAACATTTAAAATTTGCTAATTTAAATACAGAAATATTAAATATATTAAAACTGCAACAGAAAGTTACATTTCCCCTTGTTGCCTATTTACAAATAACTCACTCTTTCATATGCTCAATTATGCTGTCTTGCTGTCATGATTTCAAGACTGAATATTGTGTTTACTAAAGCTCTCCATCTGTAAATTTTCATCATTTTGGAATATTTTCATTTATTGTTTTTCTGTATATTAGATTTAGATTAGAACTACCAAATTAATCCATTCCCTTTTGTTTTCTCCCAAAATGACACCATTTCAAAACACGCCCAGATTTTGCAAATTTAAAACTGCCCTTGATTTTCCAAGTACCTAAGAAACAGGTTTTCAATGCCAGTGGCTAAGAGTGAAGGAAGCATAGCTGTGTTTGCAAGAAGCAGACTATAGCCTCTGTACACAAATGTGAGAGCCAGGCTGATTCCACTGTTAGCTCATTGACTTTAAATCATTTCATAAGCCACTACGCTTTGAAATTATGTATTGAGATTGCATCAGTTTATATCCAGGGAAGCGACAAAGAGAAAGCTTACACTTGCCTCTCAATAATACAGACTCTCCCAAGATTATGCCACAATGGTAATAGGAAGACTATCCCTTATGGGGTTTTTGATACTTAAAGACCATTAGAGCTTGACAGCATGCTATGCACTGGTAAACATTATTGTTTGAGTGATGAGTCCACTTTTCTGAGAAAGTGACTGCAGTACTATGAAATCAGGTCATAAAGAATTCAGACACTACACGTTTGCACTTAACTGCAGTTTATGATATTCCAGAAATGACTCTGTAGAGATGAAAAGTTATGGTATAATTCAAGTACTTCCCCTCTGAGCACCCACCTACTGCTATAAACAGCCACTTCCCTTTCCACAGAAAAAATAAATGGACGAATAAATAAATAAAACAATGAAAAGGTTGGCAGGGACCTCTGAGGATCAACTAGTCCAACATCCAGCTCAAAGCAGGATTAACTGAAGTGGCTCATGATCTCCTCTGGCTGAGTTTTGAAGATCTCCAGGAATGAAGATTTCATAACCTCTGTGGCCTATTCTTTCCAGTGCTTAATCTCACAGTGAACATTTTTATCCTTATTTTCATCTGGAGTTAAACATAAGGTTATCTGATGAAAGACTAATCAAATTAAACAAAAAGACCAGTGAGGATCAGAGGAACAATGACAGATGGCGGAGCCCAAGTAACATAATCAGTGAAAATGGAGCACACTACATCTGCTGCTCTAAAAAATATCACAGAAAAATGACTAGATCCTCGTTGTCACCCGTGATAAACCCACCATGATAAGCCAAATAATTAAGCTTGCTCCTGAAAATGCCATATAAACCAAGGAGATAATTGCCTACAAAAGACTGTTATGGTATATATGCAAAATAGAACTTGCAGAAGGAACAGAGAGAATAGTTTGTGATTATCTAAAACCAATTGTGCAATGTTTTAATTAGATTTAATAAGATTGTAGGAATGTACAAAACTATGCTTATGGTAGAACTAAAGGCATGAAAAGAGAGGGATCAAAGTGGATATGGAAGAACAGGAGGTGGAAGGAGAAAATTGGAAATATAAGAAGCTGGTTGAGTATAAGTACTGACCAGTATATTTGCCTAGATAGAGCCCTCTCTGCACATAATCACTGCTATCTATTCTTTATTCTTATGAAATCTTATTTCTAACTCTCTCCTATGTGGGTGTGCCCTGTACTCTAAGCTTTGCAAACAAACTTGAAGCTGGATCTGTTTTGCTGAGTTTAGTTTTTGTTTTTTTGATGTGGGTATCAGTTAAGGCACTGACCACTTTCTGCGTTGGCCAGTGTGGCTGCCTGCTTGTTTACTGTGCATTGCACATGTGTGTGTGTTGAGAACATCTGTTCAGTGCTGCTGTTGGCAGGACCAGAAGACACAGAAATAAATCAGCCTCACATCTACTGACAAGTGAGTCAATCTGAGCACACCTTCCACCAGCTACAACATTAGGGAAGAGCTGAGATACGAAAGTCAAATTGCTGCCAAGTACACAAATACCCATTGCTTAACTAGGCTATTCTCCTCCTATGCAACTCATTCAACCACTAAGTACCCCTTTTTTTTTAAGGTATATTAAAAGGCACAATTTGTAGGAAACCATTACAGTATGAATGCACCAGTGAGCTAAGAGTAAGGAGATACTCTCTGTTGCTTCATTTGCAGGCATATACACAGAGAATAAATATTTCCTCTTCCACACATATAAGCTTCTGGAGATTTTTTTTTTCTATGTCTCTGGAACAGTGTCTAGCCCTCTGTACTGTCTGTCTTAGTTCTGAGCTTCAAGGTGTTTGAAGCAATGAAGACTGCTTGAAGCAATGAAACTACTGTGATCATCAGCCAGCTTACTTTAACTTACTTTAACTTATCATCAGCTAAATTACTTTAGCTGATGTGTTGTTAAGTCTGTTGCCCACTAAGGTGAATCTCTACATGAAGATCTGCCATGTTATTACTGGTGAAGGAAAAAGCAGCAGCAGCATTTAATCAAAATTCATAATAGATTTGATTTTAAACACTTGTTATTTCACTTGGTTGTATGTTTTGTCCTCAAGGCTCTTAACCAAATCTGAATTTATTTGGAGACACTGACTGTAAGTGGTTCAGCCGTTTTTTGGACATGATAGGGATAAAATTGTACCCTTTTTTTGTAGTAAAAATATTACTGTGCTATAAAAATATTTTCTTGAACAGCTTTATAGCTATATAGCTATTCTGCTAATAGGAAATTGAGATTTCATTTGGTATTGAATCAGTTTATATTCACACTGTGCATAGGTGTCTATGTTCCAAAGAGTTTCAAGTTTTGATTATACTGAATTAGTACTGAGGAACTCAGTTCTGTATATAAACATGCATTCCTTACAACCTATTCTATGTTTATAAAGTCTTCTATGAAGAGATGTTCTGTCTTATATTCAGCTTTAACTTAGCTTTAAAAAGGGTAGTTTATTCACCTCTCTCCAATTTCCCTTTGGTTGGTACGTTAAGACCTTGAGCAAACAGGACACATTGGTTCCATGATATTCTATCACTACAGATCCAAAAAGTTAACACCTTGGAGAATAAGCTTCTGCGTCTAGTTTACTTTGCAGAAACATTACAAAATTTAATATGTAGTTAAATGAAATACTCAACAGTCAGAAGCTGTTGTTATTACCAGAGTACATGAAATTTATAAAGAAGTCTTGTATACTCTTCATTCGAAAGAGAGGACCAAGCCCAAGGTCCTTCATACCTTTTTGTTAAGTTTATTCCAGCCCTAGGTAACTAATTTTATGCTTGGAAACATTCCCTGCCTCCCCAAGAAAACACACACGCAGTGTTGCTTAGAGAACTTTTCATTTGTGAAGTACTTTTTAATCACCTAAAACTACTTGTAAATAGTGATCACCAGACATGATTCTCCAGAAAATAAAGATATTCAAAATGACACTTAATATCCTTCTATGCACCACTTATTTAATCCATCTGAAAAATGGCAGAAAAGTATGTGATAGAGAAAATATATAATTTGGTGCTTCATGTTAACCTTGTATATACCCCAAACAGTTTTACATCTTCTTGCTCTTAGCTTGTTAGGTGGAAGCCTAGTTTGGACAGAATGTGCAATTAAATTAAATTAAATTTATGGTAACAAAACTAGGTAAAGATGAGGAGACATGTCAAGGTCCAGATCTGAGATTGACTGTTTACTATACATACCCTTGCACGGTGTGAATATAACCCTCAGTAACACTTAAAAGAAATCATTTCTCATTCAAAATTCATTATATTGTAACTAAAGATTTAGTAACATGCTGGCAGTTTCTATTGATTAACTCAGAGATGTTGTAGAAACTTGAAACGTACTGAAAGTGCCTTTAAAAGGAGATACAGATTTTAACTGGGGACAATGGTGCATAAGTCTGCGAAAAAGATGTGAACAGGATAATTCTTTTAGAGTACTAATAGCTGATGAGCCCTACCTAAGTTATTATATGTGCTCTTCTATGAAAAGTTTATATATTTAAGGCCACCAATTAATTTTCTTGTAACCATTAGGATGATTAAGACTTAAGATGCATTGACAGAAATTAAAAAGAAAGATGAGAGAGATGTGCTTTTGAGTAGAACTTGGTAAATATAATTCCAGACTACTATTTACAGCACACTGTTGAGTTTGTGCTACTTACCACTTATGTCTATAACTTGCATGACAACTAATTGCTGAATCTTTAAAATACATGTATTTAAGCATTTTGAAAAGAAAATAGGTTGCCACTTTCAAGTCTTCCAAGTATTTGAAAAAAATTTAAAAATTGTTGAAACATCTTCTACCTTGCAAGGAAATCTGATATAACTGAATCAGTGTGGCATGCTTGGAGCTCTCAAAGGAGATGGTCTCAGGAACATTCTCTACTCTCCTTATTTTATTTTTCATCGACTTTGCTATTATTGTCTACAATGTTATTGTCATGCAGAGAAAATTTCTAGTATGATTTCATCATAGGATTTTTTTTTCTGCAACTTAGTTTTTTAATTTTTTTTACTGTCTCATTTTGTGGTTTGACCCAGTAGTAAGAACTAGTGCCATCATGACTTGATATCTTTGTGTTATTTATTTTGTTATTTTGTATAGATTTGTCTCTGCTTTTTTAATACAATTGAAATTTGCATAAATTATCAGAAATGCACTTATTTCAGTTACTGAGAATATTGTCTATGAAATTTGGAGTGTAAAGACCTATACAGATGTTGCACAAATTTGAAATCCACTGTGAATGGCAATGTTACACGTGTCATTAGTAAAATCACTATTGGAACCAGTGATTATAATATCCACTATATATAGTGATCCTGTAAATTAAGCATTTTTACTGCTTCATTGAAAACAAAAAGGAGACTGGTCCACCAAATCCATTTCTTTTCTAGCATTCATATCTCTTTTTAGCCTCTTCTGCATGTACGCACGTATATATGCGTGTGTATATATATATATATATTTATAAATATATATTTATAATTCACATATATGTAAATATATAATATATTATATGCAAATATATAATATATAATTATATTATGTATATATTTATACACACACATACATATTTATAAAATATATATATAATAAGGACACACATACACTAAAAAACAAGCAAAAGCTTCAAATAAAGGTCAATCTCTTACCTTTTATTATCCAAATTCCCTGCCAACAGAGAAGTTGCAATTATTTACATTTGCTGTGTTTAAAAAAATCAGTTGGGATTTTTGTTCTTAAGTAAGCTTGTCCTTGACTATTTAAGATGACGACTCAAATTTTTGGCCTGGCTGGCATTATTTAACTAGCCTCCTCCCTCTTTCTCTCCTTACTGTATTTTTTTTAATGTGATCTGCTAATGTCATATCTCCAAAATGTCAGCAGAAGTAATAAAATAGCAATTAAAAAAACTGATCTAACTGGCACCATTGTTGTCAAGCTATTAAAAACAGAACTCACAGCTAGTCCTCACATTGTTCTGAGGATATGAAATTTTCCTGCTTGAAAAGAGTTGTTACTTTGGCTCAGGGGATATTCTATAAGGGACCAATCCAGAAATCACAAGCTACTGTCTTCCTAACAAATCACACAATTTGTCTTTTTACTTTCTTCTGAAGGAAAGCCTTCTTTATACTACTGTTCCAGCCATCCTGAATTTGTATAGCACAGCTGTTGACATATATTGCAATTAAGTATTACTGATACGGTAGGAAAAATCCTGCTCCCTTAAGAGTCTTGGTATAAAACTGAAAAGAACAAGCACCAATATCAGCTTCTTGTATCTACCTAGCTGGTTTCCCCATATTGGAAGACTGATATGTGTTTTTTTAATACCTGTAAGCTGGAGTGAAATGATGGACAGGAAAAAAATGGGAGAAGGAAGGTCATAATTAAAAACTTTCATTACTAAGAACCAGATGAGACAAAAAAGAGAGAGAAATTAAGGTTGTCAATGTGTCTCAATCCTTACTCCACTTCTTCATCCTCTGCTAACAGCACTGTGGGTACATCTACATCAGCATTCAGTGTGTTTCTGACATGAATCTCCTGACAGACCAAACTTGTGCAGTGCACTTGCACTGTGTGGTAGTCCCAAAGAGAACAAGTGAATTCCTTCCAGAAAAACTCAACAAGAAGACATCATACGGGAACATGCTGCTGATTTCCCCGCCTCGTGATTACTTGTGAGCATTCAGACCCTAGCAACAGACTATCACTTGTTCACAGCACAATATCTCTCCAAGCTTATCTTTAGCTCTTAGCACCAACTGCTTTGCTCTGTTCCTCCAGGTTTTTCGTCTGCAGTATTTACGTACATGGTTGGTCTACAAGAACCTTAGTTCACAACAGAGCTCCCTTCTAGATTAAATTGAGTTGTTTTCCTACCCTTCTCCTGCTTCCTCCTCCCTCCACCCCTCCCCACAAAAAGTCCTTTACAAGATTCCTTTCAATCACTTGCTCTTCTTTTCCCTGATTCATTTTAATGTGGCTACCATGTGGTTCACAAGCTGTATAAATGCTTGAATTTGCTTAACTCTGCTGTTAATCTCTCACAGGAAGATGAAGGGCTTTCCCCTTACATCAACTCTGAGGTTTCCTTTTTTTGGAAGACTGATATGTGTTTTTTTTAATACCTGCAAGCTGGAGTGAAATGATGGAGAGCAAAAAATGGGAGAAGGAATGTCATAATTGAAAACTAAAAATGGTTGTCAATGTGTTTGAATTCACAAAAAATAAAGAGGACAGCATTGTGACAGAGTTCAAATGCCAGTCTGTATTACCGACATATGGTGTTGGGCAAGCTAAATGAAGAAATCATTACTAGTAGAAGGAATAGCAGGGAAATTAAAAACAAGATAGTTGCAAAACCTGGCAATATACCAACTAAGTTGTTAAATACCAGCAGAGGTAAGAAAGTTTAAGAGTTAAGGAAGGTATATATATATGAAAAGGTACCAGGTGACTTTAAAATAAATGATGAAAACAGTTTTGAAGAATAAAGACACCAGCAATCTAAATGGGGCAGAGTTTTGTTTTGTTTTTGTTTTCCAGCAGTACAGAGCAAAAACAAAATGAAGAGAATTTTAGATGAATAACTTCACAGCTTCAGATCAGTCTGAAGCAGCATTGATCAAATATCCACAGCCAAAGAAAAGAAAGTAAATAAGTTTCGAGAGAAAAAAAAAATGTTGACTTGGATTTGGGAGTTTTATATAAAGTAATAAAAGCATGCAACTTACATTTAAGATAGTAGCAGAAAAGTTGTGCTATATTGTTAGAATTTAGGAAAAAGGGCACTTTATCAGTAGTGGGGCATAGTAAAAGTATAAGAAATTACCAAAATTAAATAGCAAGCTCAGCCAGTTTCTTTCTGAAGAAAGATATATGTTGAAAAATATTGTAGAAATAATTTCTATACATTAAATATGTATTTTGTTTAAAAAAATACATTTTGTTGAAATGTCCTCCCCAACAATTGAAAGTTTTTGTTTTATGGAAAAAGTTACTAAATATTCCATTTGAGACTATTCATGATTTTTATGACTCTGCTACATTGCTCTCAATCATCAGCTTGAGACCAAAGAACCTTACCAGTCTGGTTTATTCTTCAATCATCTTATTTATCTCCTTTGTATTTATTTTATATGCTTTTCTGAAATGATTTGAATGGAACTGCACACAATATTGAGGATGTGGATGCTATGGATTCATACAAGGATACGTTGTAGTTTTCAGTTCTAATAATACTCAATGTTCTATTGAGAAGCCTTTTTGTTTTGACTTATGCAACAAAACTGTCCACAGTGATTTTAAGATTTTTTTTAATGAAATAACTAGTTTAGATGTATGTAGGTATTGATTTTATTCCACATGAGTTATTTTGTGTTTATCAACATTGACTCTGATGAAATGATGAGAAGAAAAATATTTAAAATTGAGAGAATATTCAGGAACTGCTTGGTCAACTATAGGTTTAACTATTCTGAAAACTTTTTATCAATAGTCAACCTTGTCATTTCACTATTGGTGGCTTAAGAGTTCAGTAACAGATTGCTGCAGTGTATGTTAATCTCCTTCCTGTGCAAAAACCATGTATGCGTGTCTACTGTTTCTATTGATCTTGTAGAGAGGTAAGTTCAAGAAGACATTGTTTTTTTATTTCACGGCATCTCCATTTCTTGAAGATATACATAGGGCATATTCAGTAAATAATATTAAAAATATAAT
>JAUBNY010000477.1:9517127-9530200 GCA_032275445.1 Crypturellus soui
TTTTTTTATTTCACGGCATCTCCATTTCTTGAAGATATACATAGGGCATATTCAGTAAATAATATTAAAAATATAATTATGTATACACTCCTAATACATCCTGTGGACTACTGTTTCCAGTTTGCGGTATGATGGTTAAACATCTTTTAAAAAGAAACCAGGGACACAAAAGAATTGTGAAAACAAGAACTGGTCTTGCAAGCTTAAGGAAGAAAGATTGAAGGAAATGATTGCAGTCTTCAACCACCTAATAAGACTGCTGAAAAGTGAGAGAGAGCATATGTTACCCCAACCTTGTCACACAGTGGATTCACAAGTAGTAAACTGACAAATTAAAGAAGGAAGAACTAGATTAGCTTTACTAAAGACACTCACACTAAAACATGGGGAGGATGTGATGTGAAATACCACCAGGTGATCCTTGCATGTGACAGAGCAAGGACTAAGTCCTAAAATCTTTCAAAAGGTTTCTTCACTCATATTTCTCCTGCAGTTCTTTCTGAAGCACCAGTAGTCACTGGAACTACAGCTATGGTGATAGTACTAGTGGTAGCAATAGTTTTCACTACAGCAAAGCACATCTCAGAAACTATTTTTCCATTTGGACAGACCTATGGCAGCAGGATTTAGTTGCCCTCCTCCTGCCAAGTTTTATTGAAGTTGCCATATAACAAGAATATAAAATGCAAACCCAGAAAACTTGTCTCTGGTATTTATACTAAAATTAGTGCCACTAATGCACTATGCACACCAGACACATTTGAACTAACATGGCATACTTATACTTTACAATTATATTTTAAATTTGCTGTGTTGAATATTCTTATTGTTGTTATTTAGTGAATCTTCTTGCCAGAAAACACATCTTCTTGATCATTTTCTTTTTGAGTATGTAATTTTTACTTCTCATCTACTTATGAAATTTTGCCAGTCCTCTTTATCAGAATACTGTGTGCTCTTATTTTAGAAAGCAGTGCTAAAATAAGTGCTATGACTTTCACTTCTTGGGTTTCTTTTGCATTATTTGTCTTTGGAGCTGCTTGGTATTTCAGCTGATCAATAAAGGGATTCAGGAATTTATCATTTCCCATATATGTGACCACTCTGGTTTCAAGGGGAATGTTTTAATGTCAAGGTTAGTAAGAAGGATGCTAGCTGTATTAAGAGTTGCAGCCAATATAAACCAGACACTGCTGAGAAAGGAAGGATGAAGTTCAATAAGGACAGTAGATCTTTAAAAGGAATAGATAACAGTGCTACCTAGAGACCATTTTACCATCATTTTCCTTACCACTCAAGCATGTCTTTTCTCTCTTCTGTGTGCAGTTCAGTATCTTTTTTCCTTAATTACTTTTTCTTCCATTTTCTCCCCAAACAGTCTTCCTTTTAATAATCTAGGATGCCAAGCTCAAAAGAAATAGATCCACTTTATACAGACTCAAGTCCCTCCACCTGCAGCAGGTTTTAGGAAGATTAATTGGAGCAATGAGTGAGGAAGGAGAAATGAAGAGGACCACATTGCTAGGGGACCTCTCTCTGTCTCCCTTTATGTCATGTTCCTGACCTAGCACTTGAGTCACCAGCTTAATGTAAAGGGGTGGAAAGGAAATGAGAAGACAGAAAGGAGCCCCTCACCTTGTTGCCTCTGCCTGGAAAACTACAGAGAGAAAGATACTGGGGAGTATATTGGTTCCACCTGCCTCTAGTTAGAGTCTGTTTGCATTGCTGGGGACATTTAAGGTCATTCTCTGTAACAAGACTGAGCCTATGTGGCACTAAGAGCTTGTTCAGGCCAGCAAGGGAAGCTCAGAGCCTTAAGACAGGGCCTTCTCTTGGCCTGCTCCTTCAACAATGCGTTAATACATTAAGGTGTTTACTAGATACAGTGCTGCAAACAAGGAAACAGAAGAGAGAAAAGGGAGGGTGGTTGGCTTAAGGGCCCTGCGGAGTTCATTCAGCATGTGCCTCCTGAGTGATGTGAATAGATGACAGTTCCTGGCTCCACTCTCAGTCATGGCCTGGAGCTACAGGCCACTCTGTATGCTGCCTACACCTAGAAAGGGACCTGGAAACTTGTCTGGGAACAAATCTGCCACGTGCCTGAAGAATTTGAGAGTTGTTTTAGAGATTAGCTAAAATATTTGAAAATCATTCATAAAAGTTAATAATATATGGAATTTATCTTTTCGAGAGAATGACTATCTTTAAAGCTAGTTTTTGCTTTCTAGTGAAATCTTTTAAATGTTGGCATCTCACAAAGCATTTCTGTTTAATGGAAACCTAAATATGAACACAATTTAGCGTTAGACTATACTGAATAACATCAGTAACTATGAAATACTTATTGCACAAAAGTTCCACTGGAATTTTGTAATAAACCTAATTAAAAAAATTCTTTGAAGTGTTTCAAAGATGTATCATCTAGTAGTTTTAATAGGCATACAGTAGCAGAGATTCCATGTTAGGATAAAATTATGTGTGTAATTTATGTATTTAATTAATTTATGAAAAAATCATAAATGTATGGCATATGCCCATTCTTTTCAAGCTTTTCAATTATGACTTTTTAATTTAAATGTCTTAATTATTTTTCAGCAGTCTTTCTCATGCGCTAGCTCTTACTTTCTCTCTCTATAAAATAAAGATCTATAGCTGCTTCTCAGCAGTCAAAACTCTACCAGAATGAGGAAAAGCACTATGTCTCAGAATTGGAGAACCCAGGTGTGATTATTTCCAAGCCTGTGTAAGCAAACAGGATAAGACTGTTGCCAGATCTGAGAAGAAAGAAGAATGAATACCAAATCCAGCATTCTCTGAATGGCAATACTTGCTTCATCTTTTGGATTAGCAACTTACATAAACATATTTATTTTATTGATGAAAATAGTTCTTAAGAAAGTCAGCCATCTCTTTAAACAAGTCTTTGAGCATCTTGCTGTAATGGAGCTGAAACAGGAATGTTTTGGTGAAGGCTATCCACTTTACTGAGTACAAATAGCAGGAACTGAGTTACTAGTAGCTCTAGAGACCTCTCTATTATCAGGCAACCAAAGTAGAATTTGGGATATCTAAATAAAAAAAAAAATCTGATAATTCGCATTCTGCTTATGTTCAACCCCTTAGGGTTGAATTCCTACACTGCTCAGCTTAGGAATTATCTTACCTGACCATTTCTGCACATGGGTAGCACCTGGCACAGCTCACAGCGAGTTTCTGCCCACCAGCAGTCTTATCAACATAGTACCAAGTTCATGTGCATGTTTAATAAGCGTATGGAAACTCCTTTGCTTCATCCATTTGCAGACTGTAACCCAGCTAGTGCACTCACACATGCTTATTCTTTGCTGACAAATGATGATGCTCAGAAAATAACAAAATGAGGTTGCAGCTGTTGTCTATGTGCTTGGGTACATGGGGGAGACAGGAAAGGAAGAGCATGACTGCGTGACTGAGCACAGTGAACCATGGCCGGCAGCGGGGACAGGGCAAAAAAGAGCCTTGGTGCTCACTGTGGGTTGGCCGCTGATGGAGAACTACCCCTGTCACTGCTGGTAAGAAGATTACATGATATCATTGTGAACTGTTTTGACTGACAGAGGTCAGCCTATAAGGCCCTGGGTAGCAGATGGTAGCACTGCAGCCCAGTCTGAGACCTCAGGCAAGTGTCATGTGTCCCCACGCTGCACCGTGCCAGCTCTGGTGGTGCTGGCAGTTAACGGTAACGCTTGTGTCCCCCTGCTCAGGCTGCTGGCCGGGTGGTGGCTCTGGCCTCAATGGCAGTTCCAGTCTCTGATCCTGGCACCACTTTGGCAGCTGACCTTAACCACTGCCAATTGCAGAACACCATTTCCTCCAATTTTGACCCTGCAAATTGCCAGCTCCTGCACCATCAGATGTGAGCTGCCACCCTGATGTCCCTCCCCAAATCCTTGTGCACAAAAGTGTTTTCTCTCCCATCTGAGGCCACTGTCTTTGAAGCTGATGATCTATACCCTTATTCATCAGCTGTAATTACATGCTGCCTGGCATGTCATCATCAGTTTGTCAATATTATGTATTCTAAATTGGAAACTAATCATCTCATTCAGTTTAATATATTGGTATACATCTATATTGTTGACCATTTCTTCTGAAATGTTTCCTTTTTATATCTTATTTGTTTTCTTCAAAGCTTCTGCAGTTATAGCTGAATACTTTAGAGACATTTTGAGGGCAATATTTCTGAAATCTATCTGGGGTTCATTATGCTTCAGCACTTCTTCTATTTAGCAGCTACCCATTTTATTACTTACTCCAGACACACTATTTGACTTTACTGAGCTGCATTTGGCATCTACTAACATGGGAACTTCGAACTATGTACTTACACAAAACAACAGCTATGGTCTTGTGACAGTGGTACAGAAATTGCCCTCATAACATAACTTTGTAGGCCAGTCTGAAGCATTTAAGGGCTCCTGCTCTCAGTGATAATCACAGGGACAGGCTGGCTCCCTTGCAATTCTCCTAGTAAAAATAGTCTTTTTATATTACTTTTATACTTTATATTACTATTACATTTATATTACCTAGTATTTCATATTAAAGAAAATAAAAAATAGACAAAAACAAAGAACTCAAGCAGAACAATATTACAAAAATTCTAAGTTTCACTTATGTTTTCACATAGTGCAGAATTCCTATTGCTAGTCATCTTCTCAAGAATGTAGTTTATATGCAGAGAATAGTATATGGACAATACATACGTGTATATATATATTTGTATATATACACACATATATATGCACATGCGCAGAAGGACCTAGAATCGCTAATATCTGCAAGCCGATACCACTCTTCATTGTCCTCTCAATAGCAGCTATATCAATAGCAGCAGAAAGTAGTTTCAAAAAATAAATATCACAGTAACATTGCATAACAAGGCATGTGTGCCATTGATTAGCCATAAATAAATATTTGTATAAAATATTATCTATTTATATAAAATATATAACTATGTATAAGTTATAAACAGTTATTTTATATATCATAAGCAGTTATTTATATATCTATTTTTATAAAATATTAACTATTTAACCATTTATATAAAACAATTAACTTTTGTGACAATCTTAAAAGCATAAATTCAGAAATACTCCATTTTCTTGCTTGGCTGTTGCAGAATAAAAATCATTACTACCAAAATAATGAAAGCATCAGATACAGATTATAATATATTAGGCAAGTCTTATCCAGTCCTTAATATCAATGCATTTTCTGTTTAAATTACTATTCATTTCTAAGAAAAATATACTTTAAGCAGTATATTGTTAAATAATAATTAATACTGTTAGGTTAGGAGGATCATGACTTTCTTTGCCTTATCCTAACACTCCATTGCCTATTCCAGTAAAAAAGAAGGAAACAAAATACTTCCCTGCAAACCAGAGTTCAAGGGACAAGCCTGATAAATGCGTTCAGTGTTTGAAAGCAAATTAGTTAGTGGGATAACTCTGCAATGTCAAAAATACAGTAAAAATAGTATCCTTATGCATATTATTTCTAACACATTTAGGTACTTGTCAATTTTACAAAATATGAGAAGAATTTTGACATTCTTTCTCTAAAAACCATCATTGATGCTAGCCATGTTACCACAAATACATTTTGATTTCAATGTAAATTCCTTCATCTATATCTTGGATTTTTACCACCTATATTTTTGTATTCATATTCTTATTTATTTTTAATAGCAGACATCCTATCAAAATTCCTCCTCCAACTTTTTTGATAAAATAGTTCTTTACCTGAAAGAAAGCAAATATCTATATAAAGTGATTTTGTGCCTCCTTAAATGTGACAAGGGATAATTTATTTGTTATTTACTTAGCTAGTTGGCAAAAAAGAGAACTTTACTGTTTTAGTGCTGAAATGACTCTTATGCACTAAAGAAATTCACTAGAAAAGGAGGCCAGTAACAGGTCAAAACAAGGAAAGACAAATAATCTCTTTGATACAGTAATTAAGTGTATGAAAAAGAAGGAAAATAGAAAACTTCATTTCATTAGATAGTGGGTCAAGAAGGTCAGTTACTGACAGTTAATACAAATATAGAGTAACCAAAGGAGAATTTATTTTGATGATGATATATTTGCAGATAAAAAAAAAAGTTAAAATAGAGTACCAAGCTGGACAGATCCTTCATTTTTCTTGAAATGAAGTGGGTTGAAATCAAAGTTCAAGAATTAAAAGCAAAATAACTTAAATTGTGTTAAAATAGAGACCTCTAATTACTTTATGTCAGAAAGAAACATGGGACTTGAAAATAGGGCATTTGGGAACCCATGAACTCCTGTGTGTCCTTCGAAACTACAGTAAGGACTTGGAAAGTTTCCTTAGGTTCAGAGATTATTAAAGCACAATTAACTTCCTTAGATTTGTCAAGAGAATTTTATTTCCTCAGTTTCTTTGAAGTCCATCCACACCTGGATTTTTTTTCTCTCCCAAGGAAGGGAAAAATGTACATGAACTGACAATAAGAAGCTTCAGTTAATTAGTCAACCAACATGCCTTAGTACATACATTTTACCTTTCACTGTCTTTCTTACTTTCTTACTTACTTTCACTCTCCTTCAAATAAAATAAGACTTTGTTGAGGAAGTCTTAAATCAAAGTTCTCCAAAGGTAAACTGCGGCTCTGAGTGCAAGTGTGAGGAGCCTTCCCTTTTGTTTGTTCTGTAGCTGTCTGTGTGTAGGGTGAAAGGAGGTGCTGAGCTAATGCCCTTGAGCTACAGCTCCCCAGTGCGGGCAGGAGTGAGACATCCCAGGAACTTTGTGCTAGTTCTAGATGGACATGGAGGGATATGCTCAGCCCTTGGCTCTGGCAATGCATATTTCCCTTTGAAGGTGAGGTAAATCCATGTGTCCTCAAGGCCTGATAGCAGCAGTAATACTTCTGCTGCAGCAGACAGAATACTTGATGTATGTATGTCAGAACACTGACATATTGATACCAGTATCAAAGACAGATGGGCAAGGAGGTGCAGACAAACCTTTCTCTCAACTCCTCTCCTGACTTAGACTAAGACACAGCAATATCATCAACTTTCTGTGTAACTGAATCCTACCCATAAGGAAAGGATAGATGTTAAGGTGAATGAGAGGACTATGTTAGACAAAATTTAGGTAGAATGGGTATCTTGCTTTTCTGTCTATGATAGCTGCCACCACTGCATCTTGCTCTAGGGCCTGGAAGGTAAGAAAGATATAGTGAATTAGAGGGAATGTGTCATTGGGATAGATTTCTTCTATAAATTGTTTGTTAAACCACTACTTTTGAGCTTTATCCAAGGAATACTTCCAAAGAATCTGAATGTAAATTGTAACTTAAAGAGATTGAAATTAAACTGAAAAAATGTAATGATCTTACTGCATGGCATAAATAACGAGGTAGGAAACCTACAGTCAGGGTACCTTTTTTTCTACCCTATTTTCAATGGGACTTAGAAGAATGTGCTATAAAATAATTTCTCCATTACTAATTTTATCTTATTAGTTATGTTTCTGCTAATTTTTAAATGCATTATCTGGCTGCAATAGATATTTCTCGACTTTGGCCCTATTTCTGATCTTGACTTAGTGGGTGCAAATCCAAAAATACTCCAAAAGATGTAAAATTACTTATTCTAGATTTACACATTGAGTGAGGTGTGACAAGCTGAATCTGGTTCATGTATTTGTATGTGTGAACCTAAACACAACTGCAAAAGAGGAAAGATAGTGAGACCTAGTGCAGCAGCACAAGACTTACAAAAGCTGCAGATGCAGTCCTTAACTATTGATATTTTTGATGTTTGATACTCTTCAACAAGATAGCTTCAGTAGTTTTAAGAAAGTTGGGTGAAAATTTTCTCTCATTTAACCAGAAAAACACAGAGAAGTTACAAGATAATTTGCCAGTCTGTCTGGGAATGATTCTAACTGATGAAAAAAAGAAAAGGAAAAATAAGCCTTAACTTATAGTTAAGCCTTAACTTAACTTATAGTTACTTATAGTCAACGAGACAGTGCCATATGAAATGCATAGCATTTTGGCAGGAGAGTTATGCTTGTGACTTTATAGATGTGTTTGTGCTTCAACAGAGAGACTGCAGGGGCAGGTTAATGGATTTGCCTTTGAGATGAATTTCATAGAATCATAGAATCATTAAGGTTGGAAAGGACCTCCAGAAGTCTACGACTCCAACCCCGCTGCACATTCAGGGTCACCTAGAGCACGTGACACAGGACTGTGTCCAAGCGGGTCTTGAAGATCTCTGGAGAAGGAGACTCCACAATCTCTCTGGGCAGCCTGTTCCAGGGCTCTGTCACCCTCACCGTTAAAAAATTTTTCCTTAAGTTCCTGTGGAACTTTTGGTGTTTCAGTTTGTGGCCATTACCTCTAGTTCTGTCGGTGGCCGCCACTGAAAAGAGGCCGGCCCCATCCTGTTCATTTCCTCCCTTGAGGTATTTATATACACTGATCAGGTCCCCTCTCAGCCTTCTGTTCTTCAGCCTGAACGGGCCTGAATTTCCATACCAAATCTTGTACAGAGAAATACATTGTGGAAATATTTACATTTGCATGGAAAGTGTGAGCTTCAGTAAAGCAATGTTTCCAATGGAATGCTCTTCATAAAAATATATCAACATAGTATCTCCCAGAAAACACTTCAGTGTATTATCTACATAAAAACCACAGGGCTATTGAGATGACCAGTTGTATATATCAGAACAACAAGGGCAACAATCTCTGCATGTGTGTTGCAGGAGATGAATTTCAAATGTCAGTCATTATATATATAAAGTCTATTTCTTAATTTTTAGATATATTAAGCAGTTAATGCTTATAACATAGGAAAACAGTATCATAAATTAAACAGATGTCCCCATCACATCAAGCTATTACATACAGCTTCATAAAATGTTTTTAGCAGCTTTCTATCTCAGAATGTGTTTTATCCATGAGTTATATTTTAATTTCATCTCAAGTGAATGCCTATGCAAGCCATTCCAGAGGAGGTGATTTTCTAAGAAGTGAAATTTCACCGTGAAGAGTAAACTATAAAGGATATAGCAACACAGTCAAGAAACATATTCTATCACTGCTTATTTAACAAGTCAAACATAGCAACAGAGCTCATTAAATCACAAAAAGCAGATTGGTTTACATTATAGCTTCACTATAGCCTAACTCATGTGTTATCTTGATACTCAGATGCTTCTTGATGCTTCTATAGCATGGCCATCAGTTTGTCTGTCACTGTCTTTTTTAAGGAGGGGAAAAATAGTGACTCTGAATCTCTTTCATAACACTATCTTTGACTCATCTGCCAACTTTATTTTCAATTACAGTGGCATAATTCAGGGTATCATATCACAGTTTTCTCTAAGGCAAAATTTCCACCTACATAAGAGCCCTACAGTGTTTACCAACTCTCAAAGTAAGGAGAAAAAGTATATGACTTGTGACCATTCAAAAAGGACAGAAAAAGACAATTCAGTTGCATCATTCCTTTAAAGCCCGAGACGACAAATTCCCCTGCATTCATGCCCATTGCAACTTATGTGAATTACAAACAGTGAAGGAAATAAGTGCATTTTTTATGCAGTGGAAGCCATCATTTTAGTTCTTAGACATGAATAGGCAGTGTGAGCTCTCTTGTGCAGCAGGAGCTCTTTTAATTTCAGATACTACACACAGTTTCCTCACATGATTTCTTTTTGAAGATGTCTTTGTTTTAAACTGTTCTCATAAGAGAACTCCGCACATGAATAGCAACCCTTGAATCTAATCATTTTCACTGCTCTTCCCTGAAGTGTTAATGTTGCCAGTGCATTCATTCATCGTTAGGTGATTGCATTTCTATTATGTGATGCATTCTGCAAGTCTGCAATATTAAAGTAGCTTTATTGTAGCCACAAATAGACACAGGATCTCATTGATCATTTCTCTCAGTTTTTCCTAGTTCAAATTACAGTACATAAAACTGAAATATGTTTATGAGCATTATTTCAATAGGAGATAGTTACATTTTGTGTTGTGAGTAAATGGTGAAAGACCCTCTAAAAGGTTTAAATACATAAAATGTACATTTTTACAATCCCAAAGAAAAAAATCATGATGTGATAACATAATTTAATAATTAAACCAATTGGTGGGAGGTATAATACCTAAACTTTGAATCTAGAAGATTTTGCCAGAGGATCACAGTTGGTTTTGTGTCCCCTCTTCGGTTTCAGAATGGATTTTAAAACTATTTTATTAATTTATTTGTAGATGATAACAGAAACCATCTGCTGCACCGAGTAGATGGTTCTTTTTCATACAAAGGAAATAATCACTAAGATATAACAGTAAACAATAAGCCATACAAACTGAATTTGCAAGATTGCTTCCTTTATTGCTCCTGCAGCGATCATTTCAAAGAAGAACGGAGCAATTAAATTGTCCCCACCAGTTGACCTGGAGCTATAAAAGTATCCATACTGGGAGAAGGGGGAGCCTTGAAAGGAAATGTATTACTTCGTATTTTCCAGTTCACACTATTTCTATGTAGGGAATTAATGACTCTACCCAAACGAGGTGGAAAAATACATACAGAATTGAAAGGCTGTTATGTCTTTAGGAAAGGTCTGTTTCTGCACCTCCCTATAGAAAACTGATTCTTGATTCAGAGTATATTTTTACATTATTTCTCAAAATGCTAGGAAGTTTTAAATTTTGAAAAACATGTATATACATGTTTTGGACTTGGATGTGTGTCATCCAAGTAAAGCTATTTCTTCCTGGTATAGGTGACAAATCTTCCTTGAGACAGATGGTCACATAATAGGGCTTCTTTCTGTATCCTGATTTTTTCCCCTACTTTATTGTTCAGTAGAATAAATAAAAAGTTCAAAATTTGACTGAGGAGTAGATTGTCTAAGGTGGTGTTATGTCTATAATAGACCAAATAGACCAGTGAGACGCACAGTGAGCATTTTTTATGTTCTGTAATATGTACGTTGATACAATAGGAACAGCATATTCTTTGATTAGTTTTCTTCTGTAATTAGTCTGTACTTAATTTTCTTCCCTCTAAAAATAAAATTTAATTATTTCCCTCATATGAAGACAAATTCCTTTTTGAACTGCTGTGACATTATATTGATAAAGCCCAAGTAGTCTTAGTACAAAAATGCTGTTGGAGAAAACTTTCTCTTTCTGAATTATGTTCCAAAACAATGAATAAAAATCTTGCTTATGAAACCATAGCTGCATCTGAGATGGAAACTTTTGCTACAGTATGCTGAGTACTCTACCAAAAACGAATTAGTCTGACTAATCTTTTAAGTTTAATGGTGGGGCTATTTGAGTTATACTTGTCTGGCAGAGCTCCATGTCTATCATTATTCTATTCACATCTGGTACTATTCTCACCACTGAGACCCCATGACCCAGTGGGCTGTCTCATTCAGATGCTTGGAAAGTTAGTCACTGCTGCACAACTTGCCCTTTAAACTTACAGGGAGCACACTTTATCCCACCACTAAACCCACTGATTTCCAAAGATGGTTTCATGGTGCTGGAGAACAAAAGAATAGTAAAACAAGGCCCTAATATTTGAGATCTACCTACCTCTCATGTTAGTGAGCATGTGAACTATTTAGCAGGCTGCAGTAATTTCTTACAGAGGGTCCTGAAAAATTGGCTTAGCTGCAAGTGATTCACAGAATTTTTCCCTCTCTTCCACAATTCGGTCAGCAAAACACATCTTCAAAGCCATTTCACCCAAAGCCATTATCACTCAGACAGGTTCATGGAGTGAATAATATTTCTCCTTGTAGCATCATTTTTCTCCCTTTGATCTTTCTCCCTATTGCTTCAAAATGAGGGACCACAACTTCTTGCTAGAAAACAGCCTCAACTCCCCCTGCCTACATTTCACTGACTGTGGATGGGCTTTGGTGTAACCGCAAGCAGAATTTGGCCTCAAGATTTTTAAACGCCAGCCATCAGAAATGATTGAAAATCTGTAACTGAGGCTTGATTATTAGAAAATGCATATTGAATTTCTGTATGCCTGCTCCTGCTACTTAATCCCAGCAATAACCATGGTGATGACTGTAGTAGAATAATGCCCACAGAGGTCAAATTCAATAAAGCCTATGTGTTAGAAAGTGCTGACTAATTTAACTCTTCTCAAGCTACTTGTTGCAATTTCCCATGATTAAAGGTACAATAGATATAGGTATTTTTACCCTGCGGTGTATTATATCTGCACACAGCACAGAAATGAGTTTGAAGGTGTCTATGTAAACCAGAAATGGTGTTTTATGGTACCACAGATCTCCGTTTCTCATAACTACTCTGCATTATGCATGTGGTGTCATCATATAGCACACACTACCAGCTAAAGGGCTTTGGCTCTGTTTAATCCCCAATAAAATTATTTACCAATGTCTTCTGCCCCATTAATCCAAGTAATTCATATTCAGTTCAGATTTCTCTATACAAAGGAGCAGTGTCTGCCTGTCTAAAGGATTTAAGCTTATGTGCAATAAAATGATATCATGTTCCATTCTGATTGAAAAGTTGTGCTATCTAGGGGATTATGGAAGTATTGCAAGTGGCACCAATCATCAAAAAAGTCCAAGGGGGAAGGGAAGGATTTGTCCTTTTCTTTCATATATGAAATACAAAATAAAAAAGAATCCATCAGTTCATTCCCTCTCCCAACTTTGTCTTTCACGAGCTCTAATCCTCTCTGGGGTTTTCTCCAAGGATTTTATGGGCCACTGTATAAAACACGCTGTCATACTGATCATTGCAAGATGACACTTTAAAAATAAAAATCCAGGGAGAGCTTGATGACCTTCATTGTCAAATGGAAGGCAAAAAGGTGGCAAATGCACTCAAAAGAGTTTTTTAAAGCTAAGTACCAAGGTGACAGAAAGACTGAAGAGCTTGTCAACCTGGGCTATGTCTGGTGATTGGAAGGGGCAAAGGAAGTTGTTTAACACGATTCTTTTCTGAATTTAAAATATCGCAGACAAAGAGGATGTTGTGTCTG
>JAUBNY010000477.1:9530300-9540864 GCA_032275445.1 Crypturellus soui
ACAAAAGCATACTAACATTCTTGCATAAAAGCGGGAGGGGGGAAGCTCAGAAAACAAACCAAACAAATGCACCATCTTGTCTTTCAGCGTATATTGGCCTAAAGCAAAAGTTACAATTCTGTAAGACAAAGGGAACGAGCCCAAAACATATGAACATCAAAGCACTGTTCATACATTCTGGAAAAATAAATGCTGAAATAAACCTATTCAAAAACATATATTAGTCTGAAACTAATCGTTCATACATTCTGGAAAAATAAATGCTGAAATAAACCTATTCAAAAACATATATTAGTCTGAAACTAATCAGTTTACTTAGTTTTCATTCAGGTTCTCTTTGTTTTCATTCTACTCTTTCCTGATTTAGACCCTCTAGGTGAGTAATATATAATATTTAATGAGATCTGTGATAAAGATAATTGTTTTCAAAGCAACTGTGATCTTCAAACTGATTTGGACAGCCTGCTTTATTAGTTTAATGTGAGTTAATTCTCCTTTTGGGTGTTTCTCTTGGACTATATAATCCTTAGATGAATGAAGTAATGTATTTTGAAGTTCAAAATTCACCTCCCAAGAGAATGAGGAAAGTAACTTTAAATCAATGGCTTTATAGGTGATTTTTCTCCCAACTCATTCAGTACAGTGGATGCATAACAGTGAAGTCACTCTCAGGATGGCAACTCAGTGCTAAATTCTGCAGAAAAAAAGTGATTTTACAGGCACAAAAGACAAGGCAAAGCTGTTGCAATTCACCAACCTAAGAATAACATCCAGTAAGCCTCTTTTTATCCAGCCCAACCTTTCCCAAGGCTGGATGCAGCTGTCAAGACTGAGGGCAGCTGCTCCCCTATCAAGTGATTAACAGTGGACTTAAGGAAAAGGGAAGAGCCACCTCACACTGCAGCCCCACATAAATCCATCTCTGCTGTTCTGCACCTTTATTTAGAGTGTCTTCCTTTCACTCAGTTCATAAAAAATATATTTAATTTTCTATTCAGTGGCCACGTTTGACTACTCTATAATGCATTCTTAACACAAACATCAGGACATGTGTTTTCCAATAGCAGGTATGAATTTGTTCATTTCTTTTTCTGAGCAGATAGTTAACTCTGAGAAGGTCCTCCCATAGTAGTAGATGATCATGCTCATTCAAACTTTTCCCAGTCCCATAGCCTGGACCAAGCCCAAACTCCCTAGTACTGACTACATAAACAAAAAACAAAACAAAAACAAACAAACAAACAAACAAAAAAAAACCCAGAAAAACTAGACATCTTTCCCTTTTCTCTTAAACACAACTCTCCACGAAACCAATGGCTTTATCAAATGTCAGAATATCAGTCAGCCTGTATCATTAAAGAAACTTCAGTTCTACGTGCATAAAAAAAAAATCTAAGGCCAGCTATTAACTAAATGCAAGTATCCCTGGTTAAAAAATAATAGCTCTCATAACAAAAGGAGTCAAGTATCATTTTCTAGTCAGCTTTTCTAGCTTTAAACTCTAAGCTGGAATGATATTCTGAAAGAATACAGACTAGAAAAAAATAATACCTCACTCAACTATTGCACACCTATGATCAAAAGCATATTTTCAAAACAAATTCCAAGAGCCTGAAAGTCTGGACTGAATAACACATATATGCACATATATATATATATCTTGTAATAATGTCTTTAAAAAAGGAGTCTGCTTTTCTGGCTTGCCTTTTATTATTGTAGATATAAGCAGAAGGATCATCTTTGTTTTTCCTTTATGTCAGAAGCTCTTCCAGTTTTGTTCAAGAAAAAGGATTTTAAGATATTCACAGATGCATGAATAGAAATTAAATAGACATTCTCCAAATTGTTCCTTTATATTTTGAAATGGTACCAAGTTTCAGCTCTAATGAAATGGTCATCTTTAGAAGTAACCATTCTGTATTCTACATTTCTGGATTTCTGCTTTAACTAAAATCTATATAGATCAAGATATAAATACTGTCTTCTACCTCCATAAAAAAAAAAAGTGTCCTACGCTACAAAAAGCATTTGAAATTAAGCCTAATTCTGTTTCCCTGTTTCTGTGTTCTTTATGAGACTTAAACAGAAACAACAGAGAAGATGACATATCATAATCTGTAAAACTGCAGGAGCAGATAGCTTCCCTTAGCATTACTGATTTAGTACTTCATTTACAAATTAGTGCTCCTGCTCCCTAGCAATTTGTCTCCATCCAGTTCAGTTCAGTTCATCAAGGATGTTAGATGTCAAACAAGTGAAAAATGAAAATGGGGCTTTTTTTTAGCTTTGAATCTACTTTACCATGAGCCATCAAACTACTAAATAAACAAATAGCAGCTCTCCCCTCCCAGAGTAGGAGGTTCAAGAGCTCCACAAATTAGAACTGAAGACATTTGGATTTCCTAATCAAATAACTTCAGACCCCGACTATTTTTTTTTCTAGCCTTTTAAACATGACTGAGGGGAAAATACACATCTGGTCATCTTCTATTGGTATCTATTCTTCCAGAAAGTATTTCTCATTTTATAAAATCTCACTTGCTTTAGGGGAGGGAAGTTGGGAGAGTGGGAGGTAGATAATGGAGAATTCTTGCGAGAATAGCATTCCTAAAATGAACCATAAGAGGAATGGCTGAAAGCCACAGAGTACAGCCCCTGGATCCTGCTGGAGTGTGCTCATGGAGAAGGGAGGAGGTTCTTTCCAATTGCCAGGGAAGATGTACAGTTTTATGAAATTTCCCCTTTGGTGAGGGATGCAGGGATCCCATGGAATCATGATTCTCCCCGCTACCAGCAGCCTGAGAAATAGTACAGTTGTTAGAGGAGGAGGGGAAAAAGCTGGAGAACCCCACACAGAAAGCAATAATACACCTTACGTTTTACAAAGTCTTTCCATTCACAGGATTTTTACTAAAACTAGACTGAGAAAAGTACATATCTTTTTAAATTGGAAAAGTGTTTCCTTTAATCAGAACAATGTAAACATATAAATCATATTGTTATACAACCATATAAACTTTGTATCTGGAAAAGAAACAGATTTGTTTCATCTATATCTCATTTGCCATGAGATGATGATTCGGCTATATTTGTTAAGGAAGATACATGCTGGGTTCTAGACTACGCATTAAATGAGTCAAGCTAAAGCTGAAAAATATCCAATATATCATACCGCCAATAGTAGAGAAGCAAATGAAAAAGTCTTAATGTTTAATTACATAACAAGGAAGTGATCCTAAATGTCTGTTCATGGATGATGTATGTGAAACAGGATAATAGTTAATGCCAATGCATTCAAATTTCCCAGACCAGATGAGAAGTGATCCAAGAACACAAGTGAAAGGCTTGAAGCAACAAACTTTCACAGACTGAACACACAGGAGAAAGCCTGAGCCAGAAGAGGATGTTAGACAGCTAAACCCTGTTGTCTCAAAAAGAAACCTTTAGAAACTGTATTATTTTCATTTATTTTAAAGTTCTACCAAACTATGCGATTACTTACACAGATTATCTCATCACTAAAGTACTTGCTATTAAAAGCAAATAAAAAAAGTAAAAAATAAGTTACAAAATATGATAGTTTCTCAAACTGAAACAGATCCCCGTTCTTCATACAATTTTCTTCTTGCAATTTTGCACCATTAAAGGGATCACAGTAGTGACCAATAAACAGAGCTTCGTTCTCCACTTTCCAGTAATCATATGTGTGTGTGTGTGTTTGCTTTCTTCCTGACCACCTTTTTAAAATATATTGGTATTTTGATCATTTTCAGACTATCTTCAGATTTTGACAGGAAGCTTAGGCTCTTTTTTCAGCTCATGAAAATCCATTTAGATTTTTATAATATTAATATTATCATTTGAAGTCTTCTTTAGCACAATGAAGTTGGAAATCCTGCTAAGATCAAACTACCTATCTTCAATACAAACTGAAGATGCGTTTGACATCTCAATTATGCATGCACACATAAATGAGTTTCTAGAAAGGCCCCCAACTAGTTTCATATTTAGCAACTGTCACCTAACCTTTTCCCTAGTTTTGGATTAGGGAATATGCAGCAAACAGGAAGACCATGTATTCAATATTGTGTTAATATTAATAATATGCCCTTCATGACATTTTTATGCATCAGAGATTTATATCACAGCAGAAGGCCATATAATCTATGATTAGAACCCAGATGTCTGACATGATGGGCACAGGTTGCCTTCTGCTAACTACATTGCCTCTAAGAAATCATCTCTGAAGTCAATGCAATTGGTTACTTGACCTCTGTATGCATATGCAATCCACTGTTTCTTGCATTACAATTAGCAGCTGGTACACTGTGGGTAACAGGCTACGGCCAACTCTGATATCTGTCTAATGAAGTGCTAAAATTGTGTGTATTTTTTTGTACTGAGGCTCAGAAGCCCAGGTTTCGGATTTTATTGACTATGGCATTAAAGTGGATATAAGTGGACAAGACAATCAGGCAGCTTGATTCTGATAACAGGCCAAATTAGAAAAGGTAAAATTACTGTTGATGAAGCAATCTTTAGCATGCTACTTCATTAATTCTGACTGATTCACAAACTTAATAGCATCCTATTAATTTGATTTGAAAAATATTTTTGAATATATAACATATTTCATGTGTATACATATATTTCTCACATATATTCACAAAATCTATTCAAATTATTAACTCCCCCAATGATTATTACTTTATATTGGTGACTTTAAAAGTCAAGAAATATATTCAGCTCTTATGGTGAATAAAGCAAGAGGAAACAAATATTTTCTCTTATGCAGATGACAGTAAAAGTGTTATTTTACAGTTCTTTATTTACATAAATGCTTTCATGAATCCTTGGAGAATGTTTTCTGAAATTAAATTGTTGCCATTACCAACCTTGCTATTTTTATAAACTCGATCCATGAAAATAGGAAATTTCTATGTTGACATTTACCAATGGTAGTACAAGTACGTGATATGTTTCTGAAAATGACTGGATGCTATATAGAACTGTCTATTTCGATTGCTGTTCTGATTCGCCCATCTAGAGTATATTGGTGTTTATATACAAGACAGCCCATTTTCAGCATTTTTTGTTTAGGCTAATTCAGGAAGAGATGAATCCCCTTGGGTTCCAGCCGATCCTCAGAAGGTAGAGGAACTGGGAGCAGCTGGACTCATTCCTTAGGATAGGTAGGGATACCAAATACGGTGGTAACTCTAAGCGCGATTCTGGTAGCACCAGATTCATGAACAGTCGGTCCTCTGTAGGCCTGACTGCCTTCAAAACATGTAGTTGAGTTCACAAGTAGTATAGTCAACTATAGGTCTGACTCTGGCAGTACCGGATTCACTGTCTATTGACTGTAGGTTTGTTGGCCTTCAAAAGAATTAGCTGTTTTCCCGAATAGTATGATTTATTAAATCATGCAACATTTACAAAACAGATTTCGGATGTAAGTGCAGGAAATATTCTCTACTACAGTGTGGGGTTCTTAGCTAGATTGCATAAACAAATGCACAATAATCACTCCCCAAGAAGATGGGAGGGGAGTCTCCTAGGACAGCATCCCGACCTGAGGGGAGGAATGGGGTTCAGCCTGCCAACCGTTCCCAGAAATTACAATGGAGTCTTCCCTCCAAACTTCTCCCCTCCTTAGTTCACCTTTAATATTTTTTTTTACATTTAGCTGGAGCTTGAGTGACTACAGCCATACTTACTTTTGCTATGAATTGGTGAAAAGGTCTCTCGCTTTCATTTCTTCCACAGACGCTATGTAATTTGGCTTCTCAGCCATAATTAAAGAGAGAAACACCTAGAATGGTTTACTGAACACAACCTGCATAAAACCACAGAGGAATAAACAGCTTCTTGTGAAGTTGTGCAAAGCAGATTTGGGGCAAGAGATATGGGGCAAGATGTGCGGATAAATACTGAGATGGATTTTGAAAAGATTGATAATGTTTAATGTAAGCAAAACAGACAGTAAAGAAAAGAAAATGACTTTCCAATCATTTCAGAATCTTTTTTCTTTCTTTACAGATGAGAAGCTAAAGTACCATGGGGCTAAGGTTCAGATCTTCAAAAGTATTCAGACAATTTCTAGTAATTTCACTACAATTCATACCGAACCTAACTCAAGAGCAAAGCTGAACTCTTCAGGAACTCTGTAGTGTACTAGCAGTGATTTTTTCCTCAACTGTGGTATTATAGGATCCTATAATATGAGACCACAGATGCAGGAAGAATCGAAGAACAATGTAAGTAGAGTCAGTAAGGTTTTTTTTTTTTTTTCAGTGAGATGGTTAGACCAGAAAGTGGAAAACGTAGTGAGAAGTGCAATATTATTAGCCTAGGAGGTAAGGAATTGAAAGTGAGAATGAGTTGAATGGGATAGTAATATAGCTCTAAGCATGGCTCAGAAAAGAGCCTTGAAACGTTTTGTGGATAGATCATGTGCTGCATGTGTGGTTGGTAAATCAAATTCAGGAGCAAAGTTGTTCAAAATAGGTGGCTTGTTCTTATCCTTACTCAGTGATGATGACTCAGTGAAACTAGTGATGGAACTGGTTAAAGTGGGCCCTAGAAATATGTTCTCAGCTCTGCAGCTGAATTGCTGTAAAAATCCAAGAAATCACTAACTTCACCTTTCACTTAAGTTTGCTCCTCCGAGGATCAGCACATTATAATATCTTTTATTTTCTTTCTGAAGGAAAGTGAGATGGACAGGAAATACCATCTACCTCAAAGGTGATGTAGCTAATGAGTGCAGAGATCTTTCCTGCCCAGTAGATACAGATATTAAGAATACAGCTTGTAGCTGAGTGAACCTTTGAAAAACATACAAGTGAGGCTGAAAAGTGACTTTTTTTTTTAAAAAAAAAATTCTTCTGTACCATGTTGCCATTTTACAGGAGTAGTATTGGCATATCCTGCAGTTTCCAAAGACAGTTCTTCTCACTTTTGTCACTAATGAAAATGTTTATAATTATAGATTGTTCAAGATGTCCTGTTACATCAACTGAATTTTATTATTTATTTACTTATTTGCCAAGAACAGACAGTACAGAGGAATGAATGCCTAGTGCATGAACAGTCTCTGGAGTTTAGTGCAGATATAACCAAAAGATCAAACCTGCTGCCTTGCTTGGAGTGAATGTCTGTGACAGTGGCTAATTTGTTTCATGATAAAGTCATTCTGAACAGTAAGGCACAGGAAAAAGCCTGCACTCTGACAAATTTCAATTAGGTTAATTACATTCTGCTTCCCTAAATTCCCCCTGTAGTTTCAGATGGTGAGAGTTTTATTAATTTCCTTTCCTAGCATGTTGCATAAAGTTGCTGTGTTTTGGTAAATATCTGCTGCATACCACCCAACATGTGGCTGATCTAATCCCTTCTTCCTCAGTAGGTGCACAGTTTGAATTTTGCCTTACTACACTGGAAAACCTTCTGTGCTAGGCAAGAAAAAACAGCAGTTTCCTTTGGTGCTTCGAATTTCGGCAGTCAGGTAAAGTGTCCAAGTGAAAAGGAAAATTTGGCCCTTAATTTTTTATTTTCCCTAATTGTTTTTAACTGCTACTGTCTCTTTCTCCTAGAAGAACTGAAGAACTGCTCTGAGGGGAATAACTCTGTGTGTGTGTGTGTGTGTGTTTGTGTATATACACATATATATATGTATATGGAAGGGCAGGTGGAAGTAACAGTGCAAGGTTAGTTGAAAGTTGTAACATACTTTCCTAGTATGGATGTGAATTAAGCCTGTAGTAAACAGGTTGTTTTGTATTCTGTTAATACATAATGTTCTACTTTCTCCAGGGTCTTTAAGCTCATTCTACCTAATCAACAATATTTTCTGGGAGACTTTCGGAGGATATAAGAAAATTATGGGTAAATGGGAAAAAAATAGCTTTTTAAGGAAAGAGAAAATGGTAAAAGAAGGACTAAGATTTCACATTCCATTCCTCTATTTTTCTTTCTCAAAACAAAGGTATAAAATTAATCTCAATCATCCTTAGCATTTCCCTAGCAGGAAATTGTTTTAAGACTATTTCATACAGGTAAAAAATGTTCCAGCATGAATTTTATCCTATTTGCTACATGGCAGTTACCCAGACAAATCCTTATAGTGACAAAACAGTCGTTCCAATATCCATCCCCGCTATCTCTCTGCTGTATATATTGACTACATGAAAAAGAGGGAAGCAGAAAAGGAACATATTGTCTACTGTCAAGTCCTGATTAGTGTAATAGGAGTCAGGCATACATCCTCAAGAACAAATGGGTTTTAAAATATATATATACAAGTCAATAGAGACATGAGCATGTTTCACATATTTTTTAGCTGAAGGTCAAAAAACTGAGGTAAAAATCAACACTGAGAAGACTAGAAAAAAGACTGCACTGAAAAGAATAAGAAAGAAATTGTTTAGTTTTTGTCCTCTTATGATTTTTTAAACATTATTCTTATCATGCTGTATTTCTGTACTGATTTTTACTGCTCTGCTATAAAAGGATGTTCATTCAATGCCCATGGCACTCTCAGCAGAATGAAATACCTACTAACTAACATCTCTGTCAGTAATCCCTCTGTTCAAGTCAACTCATTCCACAGCAGTGTAAATACAATAAACAAGTTAGTTAACCTCTGAAAATAATTCCCTTAAGGATCCTAAATGAATACCTTTTGGCTTTGGCTGATGTGTATCTCCTTACAATCTTGGAGAGAGCATAAGATGGAGGCTGAATAAAGTGCAGAGCAGCTGTTTGGAGGACTTAATGATTGTTATATCTGATGAAGGAAAAGCCCCAGCACAGCTGACAATCTCCCCAAGCATTGGTCTGGGGAGATTGACAGACAATTTTGATGTCACCCAAAAGAAGAGATAAGTATTGTAGTCTAAAATCATTACGTACATAATTTTCAGTCAAATGAGTAAACACTAGATTAAGAAGGAATAAGCTCTGAAACAACATTCCCACTGTTCCCAGATTTTCCTTTCAAGCAAAAGGAATATTTTGTACTTTGACAGCACAGAAGAGCTGTTCTTCTCTCTGTGACTGGCTGAGGGTAATCCAGTGTTAATGGTTAAACAAAATACTTCTCTACTTTTCCTTCTTTAAAAATTCTTTTCAGACATCCTTGTAATTGCCATCAGCTTCATAGAGGAAATCATATTGTTATATTGATTAACAGTGGCTGCATTTTCCAATTATTTCTATAATGAGTTTAGTGGCAATGACCCAGAAAATGGACGAAGACCTCACTTCAGATTAATGTTAATTTGATGTAAATTGTTATTTTTCCCCCCTCTCTCCAGCAAATGATGATGATAGATCCCCATTGTTAATTAATTAAAACTTTTCAAAATAGAGTTCACCAGGTGGAAATAATTAGCAGTTAATTGTCTCCTGTTTATTACTCTTCAGAGATGTAAACAACAATCTGGATTCATTTGATGGTATTTACTAGAAAGGTCTTTAATAAATAAATTAGAGGAACAAATGTTTTGTTATGGTATAAGTATTAGTAGTTGTGCATTTGTTTTATAGTCAACAATGCAATAGTCAACGATTCAGCAATTTTCCCTCTAGAATTAAACAGTATTTCAACAGGTGTGAACACTTGCCTTTTGTTTCATCTGCAAGATTCCCTTTTGCTTATTGTTTCTAGACTGGCTAGTTCAGTGCGAGAGAAAGATGAATGGAGTATACTTTAATGTGATATCACACTTAAGCAGGAGATTTTTGTCTCTTTTGCATCTTTATGGCTACAGAGGTTTCATGTATCAGAAAAGCATTTTTCACTCGCATAGAGATGGTCATTTAGAAAATGAACAATTATTAAAGATATGCCCTCTGCAGAAGCCTATCAGTTTCAACAATTTTTCCAACACAGCATCAGTAACTGATACCTCTGAAAGCTGTGAGAAAAAATATTCTGTGCAGATTATACTCCAGCCACTCAGAATTTACCTCAAGCAAATGCCTGAAGATAGAGTCATGTAGACACCTACAGCAGGACACTCAAAGCATCAGGCTACCAGCTTTCTGAGATGAGAAGGGCATCATTCTATCCTGATGAAATTATTACAGAAGTTCTCATATCTGATCTTGCTATCACGATCACTCATATGAGAGAAATACAGTTCTCAAATAACATGTTCTTGACAAATGTAACATTTTTGGTTCATAAGCCCTTAAGTAAACAGATGTATTGATATCTCAATAAATAATAAAGATGATAATGGTGATAACCATTTTTAAGGCTTAGTGGTCAAGTGTCCCATAGAAGTCCAGGCCCTATTATAGATTTACAATCACAATTTAGGTATTTAATTTGCCCCATTCAGGGGATTCTTCAGAACAGCCTGTTATAGTCTGTTGTTATATGCACAGTAAAATAGATTAACTATCAATCACATTAGAGAGCTATGTTGTCTCAGATGTCTTCTGCTCAGGAGAAAGAAGAAAAAAAAATAATTTCCAAATTACAGTGACATTAACTTAATCAGCAAGAGCCATCTTGAAGTTTTAGTGGTATGCTTAAATGAACAACAATCTT
>JAUBNY010000477.1:9560883-9581779 GCA_032275445.1 Crypturellus soui
AACTGGACACAGTACTCCAGATGTGGCCTCACCAGGGCTGAGTAGAGGGGTAGGATCACCTCCCTCGACCTGCTGGAGATGGTCCTCTTAATACATCCCAGAGGTGCATTAAGACAAGGAGGTTTTCTGAAAACAGGAGTAAAACATTACAGTTATCTTCTGAGAGTCAAGTAAAAGAACAATTTTCTCTGCTGTGATAAAGAGAAGAATCTCCAGAAATGGCCACTGAGGCCCTTCTTTCTAGCCAGAAGGAAAATACTGGACAAGAGCCATCAGCACAGAATGAATTCCTTATGATCACCTTTTCCTTATGAACAGTTTGCTAGATGAATTTTCAGTGATTGACCAGGTGGAAACATGGGATGCCTGTTTAGTTTAAAATCCATTCTGCTCTATTAATCCAAATAGAAGTCAAAAGGTACCTGGTGTTTAATTAATTTTGTTTTCTTTCTGGAGAGTAAGCCTGAAGAAATAAAGTTCTGAATAACTAGAAAGGCATACCAAAATAGAAACAAAATGGAAGAATGGTGCAAAACTAATTAAATATTGTTCTTTAATGAATTCTTGGGACAAACACAATATCAAAATACCAGGTTTGGTTATCTTCTAGTTCTTTCTTTTAAGGATATAGGAAGGAAAAATAGGGGTACACATATCTGTAGTCATCATTCTCTAGTGGCTGCATTATTTTAATCATTTTCAAGAAAAAATCTTTAATCAAAACAAAACTGTAACCTATCAAAAATAACAAAAACAGTAAGCAGACAACATGGTTTAACACCATCTGAATTAGATATCTTACTCCTTGTCTTCATAGGTTTGTTCACGAAGGAAGATGGTATGAGAAAAACCTAGTGGTCACAAAAGAGACATGCTACATGAAGCTCTAAATGTAGTTAATTCCACCTTTTCTAGCAATGAGCAAACAACAAGGCCAAAATTTCCTCAAGAGACACTTCAGAGAAGGAATCTTCATTCCCATCAGAATGCCATCACTGCTGTCAGAATTTCCAGCTTGAATAGAGCTTGTGGTGATTACATAATGAAGAGATTCTGTGTCCACATAAAAAAGTAGTGAGAAAATGATATTATGATACTTACACAAGCATTTACCTTCAGGATTCGCTGTGAAATCTCTACAACTCGTGTATCCTAAATTCCGTGTCAGCTAGCAACAGCAGAAGCACATTAACAAAGCAATAAAAGCTGAGTGGATCATGGGAAATGTTTAGAATCCTAGGGGAGATGGTATAGCTCGATCATTGAGATAAATCAGGAAGTCAGGAGTAGAATGTTTTCCCTACTTTGGATCTGAACTTGTACGACATGGTTTCCACGTTGAACATGCACCATGTTGTACTGTTCTTCTGCTAGAAATGTATGTTTGTAGCCTTGTCTCTATGATCTGTGGCTTTTCAAGTATGCTGGCAGAATAGAATGGTCCAAATTTTGTAAAGAAATCACCCAAACAGTAAAAATGAAAGTTATGCTTTTGCTGTGAGATAGTAAGAATATCTTCTATATTCGTTTCTTCAGTAATAGAGCCTGACAGGGTTGGTCCAGTGTTTGGCACCCTTCGTAAGTCCTGTTGCAAAGAAGATTTTAACCCAAGGATTTAATCTTGGCCAAACCTCCCTGATAACAGCTTTTTGCCTTTCTTATATCTTATCATAACAAATCTACAGAGAGAGAAAAAAGATGAGAAGTTGCATGTATGTGCATAGTCAAATAATTAAAAATATAAATTCTTAACTTAGAAAGCTTGTGAAAAAGAAAATACATGAGTTTCACTAAAATTTTGTTGGTGTCCTTTTTCAGCCTGAGGAGGGTTTTCTATGGTAAATTAGGAAGAGTGAGACTGAGTGAGCAGAAACAAAACACAACAAAAAAGTACAATACATAGCCCAAGGAAGGTGATTGCCTAGGAATGATGATATACAAAAGTGATGTACAAGATTGAAGTTCAGTTCTTTGTCTCAGTGAAAATTAGAACCCCTGTTCTCTCAGTAAGTGAGAGCTATGGCTCTCCTAGAGTTGAAGAGAAAATATTTTTCTAATTGAAATTTAACCAAATCCAGTTATCTAGCAAAACAATTCTATTTCATGGAGTAGTCCAGGTATTTTCTGTGTATTTTTATCATAGACAGCCCATGTCTGGCTTTCCTATCAACTCTGAATCCTTCCTTATGTAGGGACCAAAAATACAAATTAAAGAGAAAAAGCACTGAACTAAAAAAGAGCCTTTAAAAACTGAACTGCTGGATGCTCAATGGTAGGTGGAAACCAAGACTCCAAAGTCATATTGTTTGTGTTGATAGTTGAAGCTCTTGACTTCTAGAAAAAAAAAATATATATATTTGCTTTGATGAGCCCCTGTAGAAAAGCACAGGTGTCCTGGCACGGGGTTTTGGCTAGAAATTTTATACCTCTATCAAGGTACTTATTATCTCCATAATTCTGAAGGCTAGCTTAAAGGGAAAGAGTAAGACTGAGGATAAAATAAGAGCACATCATTTTTTTTTTTCCAAACTCAACTATCATTTTTGTACAAATTTGGTCTAATCTAATTTTACCACCAGTAATTCATAAAATAGGTATGTAACACTATTAGTTCTGTTAGTCCTGAACAAAGATAACAAGGCTAACCATTATGGCTATAAGTTAAGGAAGAAATAGAATGGGCAAGATTTTTCAGCATTATCTTTTTTTTTTCTACTACATATGATTCTTCATACCTGTGTTTCTCATTTTATTTCAAACACTTTTGTCAGACTGTATAGCTCATCATAGCTGTGAACTTTGATTTTTTTCATAGGCAAAGAAAACAGATTTTTAATGGGAGTCACTGAAAAAGTGAAAGGGGTAAACACTGAAGAAGTGTTTACATTTCAAAATGGAATTGGTCTTCCAATACGATGGTTCTGAGAAGAGTGCTTCCTATAGTAACTCAAGTGGTGCTCTCTTCAGAGTTCTTCAGACCTAAACTTTCCCTTCCCTGTTTTAGTTTCTCTTGCATTCTTCAATTTGAAATGCAATATGGCTTTCAGACAAGTCTTGAAGGAGGTAATGGACTAAATTAGAGACCTGAATACAAGGTAAGTGATGTAAAATGGCACTAACAGAAGTATGTGGACAAGCCTAGCTCAAATCAAAAATGTCAAGAAGGGGAAGTCTACCTGGAGGAATTACATCCTTTACAGATATTTGAAAGAAAATTTAGATAGGTATCATAAATAGAATGATTTATGACTTTGCATTTAGTATCTCTGCAGCCTTCTGGATTACATACATAGTCTTGAAAATTTGAAATTGTAGTTTGAACTGTAATGTTATCATCACTATAGTAGGTGAGCGTAGATACAGTTTTGCCTCTAAAAAGGCAGATATTTTTCAAATTGCCTAAAATATCTGAACCTAAAAAAAGAGAAAAGCTTTTTTTTTTCTTAAAGAATGCTTTTTTTAAAATTCTAACCTAAACAGAAATCTTGTGACTTGCCTTTTCAGAATATTTTTGAAGAAGTAAGCATTTTTTCAATAATCTTCTTTTCCCTGTATTAAGTCTCATTTCATTTCAGAGTTACCCCCTGCAAGTTCTTTACTCAATCTATATTTACTTAATTGTACTATCCTAACATAAATCAGGTCCAGCATCAAAACCCAATAAAAAGAAAGAAACCACAACAAAATGGGGAGCATATTCTTTCCATTGGCTCAGTTTACTTAGAAAGTTCTCTAATTAATATACTGCTTAAAATGTTGCTTAATCATGGACAGTCTAGGAATGCAAATAAGTCTTGAGGTCAACTTAAAACATACAAAAAATCTTAGATGAAGACTGTAGAAGATAATGAACTACATTATCAAGTTGAAGTAGTATCTTCATCTGAACAAAAAGATGGTCAACAACTAACCACTGATTTTTTTTTTTTTTATAATAAACTAGATGAATAAAATTTTGAAATGATTTATTTAAATGTTGAATACTTTTGAAAGTCATCTTGACATATGATTGGCTGCCATGGGATAATTATATAAATACCACATTCAGCCATAAACCTTATTGACCTTAAAACTGATGATGAAAGATTTTGCAACATCATTCTTCTTGAGATAGCTATTCATATTCATCCCCAGGGATGTGATTTACCCCCATCTCATGCTCTTCAAAAACTCTTTGCAGATGGGGTGGGAGTCTTAAAATCAGTCTGTACTTTTCCTTAGTAGGATTTATCTAATTATGGTCCTCCCCATATTGCTCCCCATAACTGTGTTGTACTTCAAAGTTTAGACCAAAATGATGGCTAGTATTCTGTTTTGTTTCCAAATATTTACAGCATGAAGAGAGGCAAATTACTTCAAAATTTAAATGAGACTGCTAAGGTTGATTACTCTGTAGGAATACAAAAATTAAACAGTGAGAGAATTTTAGATTGGAAACAAAATAATGATAATGCTTATCACGTCCGTATCATATTCAAATTTAGTATTCACAAGAATATGCAAAGATGTCAGTGTATAGGAAAGACTGCAACTTGAGCTGAATCTAATTAGAAAGATTTCATTTTCAGAATAGCCTTCTGGGATCTGGAATTTTTTATTCATTTTAACTCACTAGGAATAAAGGAAAAGGTTCATCACAAATCATTTTCTGATCTGTGAATCACTTTCTGATCTGTGAATCATGAGGGATAAAAAAACAGTCTATGGAAATCAAGAAGCATCAGAGTTATAATGTTAAAATCAATTTTGAAAACTATTTGAGAACAAGTGATAAGAATGAGGCAGGATTATACAAGCAGAAATAAACAGTAAATTTTACAGACTTCACAAAAGAGATTTTACAGAGGCAAAGTCCAAAAATGTGACAATATTCAAGTTTTCATCCACTCTCTGGTATTTCTGATTGGAAGACAGGATCTCGTGAAATATGCTGGAACCAGTGAAACTTCCTGCATAAAGACCCTGGCAACCATAATTATGGCACATTTTCTACTTCTATTGATATTTTTCTAATTCATTTAGTTTCAGCAAATATTTTCATTGTCATGACCTATAAACTTAAATGTCTTTGGGTAGATGAAGTGTGGATAAAGCCCTCAGGCAGTTCACACTGTCGTGCTGTTTCCTCTTCTATTCAAAAGTAATTTTAAAGCCAGATCTATGTAAATAAGAGAGCAAAACAGAGAGACAAAGCATGGATGCATATGTGCCTGTGAAAGACAGTGGAATTTGGGGAGGACAAGAAAAGAGGAAAGGACCATGAGTCACGGAAAAAGCAGTGGGGAAGGTGAGTGATACATTGCACTTCACTTGTATGAGAGAAATAGTATTGCATTTATTGATATGGACAGTGGTTTTTAACAAGATTCAGTTGTCAAGGTCACTGTTATTTACTGCATGGAAGACAAGTACCTACAGAATTATCAAGAAGACTCTCTTGTTAAATCACAGGGTTCAGATTAGATCCCTATGTGCTATATAACCATCACAAAAACATTCTCTTAAAATAGTAAAGAATTTATATTTGCTTGTCCAACAGCCACTTTCTAATGCAGCTAAAATATCTCACAATCAGCTTTCTCTTTTGTATTCACTCCATTGTATTGTGTGACTACTTATTCAAAAACAGTTTGTTTGCTCTAAATCATAGCAGCTGCTCATACACCAGTTTACTGACACAGGCCAAACCCAGAAATGCTCTTTTGTTAGGAGAGCAAAATGTATTTCTATTTATGAATGTGTGCATTCCTATGTATATAACCTACAGAGATATTACTTAATAATTTACCAAGATGTTGCTCGTGCTAGGGATTTTTCTTAATTAGCCTTCATTCACTATAGTTCCTAAAAAAGCAATTACTTATTAAGCCGAGAATAGTCTCAAATTAGTCCTAAAAATACATATGACATTTATAAATTTGTTTCAGTTGCATTTGAAAATCCCAGGTGTCAAGCATATGTCATATCTCAATATTATATCTTATGAATATTGTACATTTGCAAGTATCACATTTGTCAGAATTTCTGTTCATTTTTACTTTAAAACTAACAATCTGTATTGTCTTTATCACTTTTCATCTCCAGATTCTGTTCTATCCTTTTGTGTAGACTGTAATTCTGTTTCTGCAGTAAATTAACTCTGAGGGAAAAAACAGGATTTGTTTTTACAGAGTGAATATTGAAAAGCATTTTCTGAAGATACTCACTAAATTTTACACAGAAGTTTTATTTGACTGTACTTCTGCTTATTCCCCACAAGTATTCCTGCAAAAAAGCTTGCCAGATGAAAAGTAATCAATCATAAAAAACAAACATTAACTGAGTATGAGGTTCACAAATTTTACAAAACAGTAAGAATGCTTAGCTAGCTAGGAAGCTCTCAGTGTCCCATGACAGGGATACAGTGGTGTGATATTCCAGGAAGAATATTCCAAGCTGGGGCTGGCCCTGCTGCCTGCTGGTTTGACAGATCCCTGTGATCGAGCCTGGTCCAGCCACCAAAGGATGCTGCTGCCAACACCCTGGGCACTCAGCAAGCCCTACACCCTCACCTCAAATGCTGCTTAATGCATCTGAATACAGGAAACCCACACTGGGGATTTTCCCACTTCACAGGGGCTGCAAGGTAAAAAGAATCCTTACGACCTGCAGATCTTCCTCCATATTCCAGTTAATCTACTGACTTTTTTCTCTGTGCATATATGAAGTATAGAAGTTTGATGAACAGTCTCTTTTCCAAAAAGAGAGACAAAATGTGTCTTCAGAAAGGCAATTGTTTCAGTCTTCAGACTCCATGCTTATTGATTCAAAAGAATAATTTTTCATGAATTTTCTAAACCACAATAAGCAGACCACACTAAAGATCTGCCATCCAAATGAGATGCTGAGGGAGATCGATTTCTAGTCAGACACAAAAGTACTTCAAAACCACTTGAATTTTGCAGTACTATCTTGAAGAGCAACGTGGTCTAAGGCCTTTCAATGGAACTGTTCCTATTCTTCGGCACACAAGCTACAACCAGCATATATAATTTTACCAGGCTAATAAACGCCCCCCCAAAAAAAGTCTGAACAACACAGCTGACTTCTGCACATGATCCATAGTTTCGCTGACTTTAGACTATCACAGGTGGTCTTATTTTTGCATGAACAGACTGATCTTAAGCAATTTCTCTGTTTCATTAGTCTTTTGAAAGCTTCCTTTCATGTTAGATATGAGAGTGAATTAAGTTTTCCACCTATCTTTCACAAAGTTTAATGAATACTGCCAAACAAAAATGGTAAGGGATGAAAGGAGAGGATGAAAACTCCTAATTTGAGTTTCTTTCATTTCTCAGGATAAATATATAGCAGTGGAGTTTTTCTATCTTATCTTTTATTCATTTATTAAAGTGAAGAAATAGAGACTTGAGGAAAAACAAGTGGTAAAGAGGAACTGCACAGACTGCTTTCTTGTAACACAAAGCAGTTTAGAAGAGACAGTCAGGAGAACCAGCAGATATGCTTTATGTGCTCCTTCAACTTTGTGTAGCTAGACAGCTATGTGGGTCCCAAGTATGAGGTACAATTTGCACAGCTAAGGGCAAAATTAGACAGGAGGCAGTAGATATGCAATCCCTTTCGTCAAATAAATAAATAATATGTCTCAAGTTGTCAGAAGAAAAATACCTTTTTATACAAAGGCTGAATTTGGCATGACAAATGATCACATCAACCAGTAATAGAGAAATAGCCCTTTTATTTTTTTTTCAGGAGGAACAATCAAATTGTAGCTTGAGGAAAAACAGCTAAGCAGTGACATAAGTTTTTTATCCACCATAATTTAATAATAAGTGGAGTTTTCCTGCTCTCTCAGGTCCTGTTAAGCAAAGGATATGTTATTAGCCATTCTATTCCACTTAACAATCTCAGTGGCCCAAAAGAAAATCTGTATGTTCCCTATTCTTTCCTTTCCATGGTAGCTAATTGCTAATCTAACACTCCCAGCTCATGGTTCTTAGTCACATGTGCATCCTGTTCCATTTGTGCATTCCTGCAATTTCTATTGCTTCATCTTTCTATTGGGAGCAGACAATCTTCCTTGGAATTTTACCCTTTACACACTGATATTTCATTGCCTCCTGTCCCTCTTACATTATTCTTTTTCTATAGGCTTTCACTCTGGTAGAATGAATGTATTTCCTTAATGAAGCAGTTATAATATTGGAGCAAATTGTATTTGGAAATTCTGTATACTCTGTGGAAGAAGTGCTACATTTTTCAGCATTTTAGATGAAATTGTTTCACAGAAGTAGATTAGGTTCATATTTGTCTTGAGATTATTTCAAAATCTTCCTGAATCCTGACTGTCAGGTCCCTGAGCACACCCTGCTTCTGTTTAGCTGTCTGTCTGATTTCAAGGTCAACTTCTTTGCTGATATGAGCTAGAAGGAAAAGAAGAGAAGATAGCTAGAATTGAGAGCTTCTCCTCCTTTCCCTTGGGGGCTTCTTTCAGTCTGTGGCTTCACCACTGGCCCCCTGTACAGCAGCTATGTCTGTGCCCGGCTGCAACTTTCACAAGGAGCTGCCGGCTTGGCTTCCCAGCTTGACCTTGGACTTGCCGAGTCATTGCTGGACTGTGTGACTCTCACCACTGTCTCTGGCCCTCTGCAGCTCTTCATCCTGGCTCCTTGCTGTTGAGGAGCTGGCCCGTGCCTGGTTTGTTCTTGCTCTGCCAGCTTACCTTTCCTTGTGGAGCAGCCAGCTCTCGCTGCTCCTTGACACTGACTATTGATAATACTAGATTTGTCTAATTATTGATTACAACAAGAAAGAGAGAAATGAACATCCTATCACGTCCTTGCTCTCTTCACTTACTTCTGTGACAGGGCCTTTCTCTTGTCACCACAGTGCTGTTCTATACTGGGGACATGCTCCTCTTTCAAACTTAGGGCCTGATACTGGGCTGGCTGCCTTTCATTCTCATTCTGGGCTCACTCTCTCTCCACCTTTGACCCTTGCTGTCTGCTTTGGGCTCATTCTTTGGACACATATTCCTTCACAGGGTGATTAGATGATAGGGGGACAATAATATTGATTACCACGCTTGGATAGTAGATGGCAAACAGCTGCAAACAAAAAGAAAAAAAGAAAATCTGCCCTCCAAATTCAAAGGAGACCATAGAGCTCCAGGGCTCAGAAAATCACTGGTGTCTCTAGACTAAGAAGTCCTACTTTAAACTACTCTTTGATATCTTTGATAGAGAGTGAAAAGTGGAAAGGAGCCAGGAGCTGGACTTAGACAAAAATATTTTCATATCAGACTGATAGTTTGCCTGATAGGAAAAAGAGGTCTGGAGGTCCAAAGAGTCCCTTTCAGTGCAGTGAAGTAAAAAATACTTTATCAAAGCTATATTTTCTGCCTCCTAAAGCAGACTATGATGTTGCGGGAAATTTTCCTCATAGCTTCTACACATGCTTACACTTTAAATGTATTTTTGAAGATGACACATTACCAATTTGCCAACCAAAATGTCTTCTGCCTTCAGTTCTTGTCTGTAAAACATGGATTTCAATTAAGAGGGAATAAATCCATTTGAAATTAGTAAAAGCAATTATACCTTTGTTCTAGGCACTTTCAATTCTACAGATGAAGAGATCAGTATTATAAGCTTCTCGGTCTAGTCATGTAAATGACAGCTAAAAAATCAAAAAAAAAGAAACGGGTTTAAGTGAGTAAAAAGGTTTTTTTGTTTGTTTGCTTGTTTTTTTTTGTTTTTGTTTTTTTTTGTATCAGACTGACAAAGGCAGTATGGATAAAGGTAAAATCAAATTTTTCTGATTTTGCCCAAGAAGCATTTTCAGCGTGTTCCAGCATCCAGTTTCCCATCCCTGGAGGTCTTTGGCCTACAATAAGAAGGAAGCATATCAAATGCCTTATAGAGATTCAAAAACATGATATCTACCTCATTTCACTTGTCTAGAAAATCAGTTATCTTATCAAGTTAACTTATCCGAGAAAGCATTTTATCAGATCTTAATACTCTAGAGTACAGCTCCATTCACAAGTTATTAAAAAGACAGAAATGATCTTGTATCTCACACAGTTATGCTTAAAAAATCTCAGTCACTTTAGTAATTTCTGGGGTAGACTATGGAAAAGCAAAGATACAGAGGTGATAGGTGATATGAAGAGAACCCTTGCAGAGGCCTGAAAACTGGAAAGATTTCAATCCTTGTGAAGATGATAAATTACACATAGAATTCCTCTAATTGCTATACCATTCAATAATTTATTCTAGTCCAAATGTACTTCATGTTTAGTTAACATGGAAGTGTTGCCTGAGAGGTACAAAACTGCTTAACATTTCTCATACATACTTCCAATTCTTGCAACTCTGTATAAGTTTTTCAAAAGAACAACGATGAAATTGTCCCAGTGGCTGCAAGGAGAAAATGAGAAAACCCTATTTTTGGCATTGGTCTTTTTGGTCTAAATAACACTCAGACGTTTAACCAGTCTACCTCGTCACTAGAATTGCTGAATATCAGTTATGAGTTTAGAATGCACTCCATCATATTCCTAGGAAGTACAAAGGAATCTTAGTACTTGAATCTCTCCTGTACCTACTGCATTTGCTTTATCAATTTGTGAAGTTACTGGAAAAGGTGATTTACCCTGTTTGCTCTTGAGGAAAAAAGAGTTTGCTTTAACAGACAGTGATCAATTACATATTTTGGATGAAGAGTAATCTACATTTACAGAGGAAGACAGTCATCTGGTTACTTTAATAGTGTTCTAAGACATGAGAGATCCAGTTATGATTCCTCACTAAGCAATAGATTACCTGTTTGATCTTGCAGAAATGACATTTGTCACTTATATTTCTCTAGGCCACCGAAGTATACAGTCTAGATCCTTCAAAACACTCATCAGAGTGCTAAGGATATTACAAGTAGGAGAGATATTGGTACCTTGCACCTTGTAACTTCTTTCATTAGGAATAACCTTGACTGAACCGAGCAATAAATCTGATCACTATCAAAGCACCAGATATGTCCATTTAATTTTTTTTTTGCTTGTCTTTATTTTTATAACACTTACTTTACCCAGAGCTATTTATGTGAGGTGATGGAGAGCATAGGGCAATAGCATCTACACAGATGTGCAAAATAAAAAATAGTCATAGCTGAAACCACCTACGGATAAATTAAATTATTGACCAGCCTGACCTGTATCCATCAAAATGTCACATCAGATATAGGAAGACAGCAGGGATGCACCCTAGAAAGAATAAGGGATGCATAAATCTCTGACAGTGCACCATACTGTTTCAGGTAATTGGGATAGAGTACGGTATACAATATTGTACATGTCACCAAAAAAGGGCATATTGATCAGAAACATAACTCATTGCTTATTTGCTTTTAAAGTGAATATTCTAATTGCTACTAAAATTTTCATTCCTATCTTCTATTGAAAATAATGTAGAGCAAATGAAGACTTATTGTTGAACAGTTCTAGAGAATTTAAAAAATAACAAAATGGAATAAAGATTTTTTAGCCAGTCCAAAGTACTAGGATATAGGTGATAGCCCTATTCTAAAAGTATAGAGTACTGTTCAAAAATTCATTTAAAGGATCTTTTTCTTTAAATGCTTTCTACAAATGATTTCTGTAAGACTCTAGTAACTTTTGTAACATTATGTTGGTTTAATTCATATTATATTCCACAGGATTTTTCACTACATGAGTGATACTACCAAGAAATATCAACATCTCTAGGTCAGCAAGGTTAGTTTTCTATTTTCATTGAAAAGAATGTTGAAAACACTATACTCAGACCAAATCTAACTACTTTCTTGTTATCTTTACTCAGATTAATCTTGCTCAGATTATGACTGTCAGATATTACATCAATCCCAGCTTCTTTCTTATCTGTAATATTAATACCAGATATTTTTCCAGATGCTCTGTAAATAACAAACATTCACAAAGTTCTTTTTCACCCTCAGTTCTAATACATAGAATCTTAAGTCTATGAAGTTCAAATCTCTTGCTAGCTTCTGAGATATTGAGATCATGAAAATCAACAGAAAAAAAATCATTTACTTCAGTGAACCAGGTCTTGAACCTCTTTTCTTGTTAACTTTCATTCCTACCATCTATCAGAATAATGTTATATAGAAATGAAAGGCCTGATCATATATATGAGATTCTTCATTTTGTTAAGCGTTTGTAGAATAAGGTTGTTAAATGAGTATTTTGGAGATGGGGCAGGAAAATGCCATGACAGTTTTAATTCTGCCTGCTTTTGTAGCATGCTCATCAATTTTACTTCAGATATATGATTTTATCAGATTAACCCCCTTTAAGGAGCATTTTGAAAAGTTTCCAATTCTAATCACCTTGTGCATACCACATAAATTTGATATTCTGCTTCTATATTTTGTCTGGTATTCTCTCTTCTATTTTATGCAAAAGAAGAAAGTGACTGATCAAGAAATACCTAAAGAATAGAATTATTATTAGCCCTTGCCTTGTCTATTTACAAAAACAAAACAAAACAAACAAACAAAAGAGTGCTAGGAAACACGGTAACTCAAGCTGAATTTTTAAAATAAGGAGTTCTGTGGTAATAAAACAACAAAAATAAAAAGGGAGAGAGGGAATTTTAGTTTAATATAAAGTCTAAATTTATAGAGCCTAAATAAGTAATACATAGAAAGTCCTACCTTCTTCAAGGACCGTACAGATTCGTGTTCAGTTTGATTTTCAAGAGCCTCTATCTTCAGCTGGTATTCACTTTAAGGTTTCCTAGTTTCTGGTTTTTTGTCTATACCAGATCTCCATTTTATAAACCAGATTACTAAATTTGTAGTAGTTATAGGAAAATTTCATGCTTTGTAGTAGCTGCACTGTCTCTTTAAGTATTTGGAAATAAACTCTATTGCCATTCTTATGAAAGGAGTTTCTGCTTGCATTAACTACCCTGTAATTCCATAGGAAAAACACAACTATAAAAATCAAGCAGACAAATAGAGCATATAATATTAATAAACTACTACAGGCATCTCCCACATTCTTCACACTTGGCTGTCTAAGCAAATCAATACAATAGGAGGGATCCAGTTAAGGCTGGGATGAAAATCTAGTGCTTTATCTTTAGCATGAGTCAAAACATAACAATCCAGCTTTCTTAGCTACAGGGTGGTTCATACAAATTGTATCCCAAAGGCTTTATGAAGGTATATAATATGCTTTCAGAGTAAGTTAATAATAATAACAATAACAGAAAGAGAAATGATGGCCACAGGTACATCCTTCTTTCAGAGGTGTAAACTGAGACTAACACTACTGAAATCAATGTACTTTACTGTGATACAGAATTAGTCAGAGATTAGAAAAGGGTCTTGTTAGGTAGCAGAAACTATGTATTTTCATATGAGAATTGCAATGGAATGGTAAGTCAATGAGGCAGAGAAACACAGGAAGACAGTTTTCAAATGACATGAAACTGAAATGAAAACAGGAAACAAAAAAAAAATGGAACAAAGCAATCTGGAACAAGTCCATGAATGCTTTTATATTAATAAGAACAACTGAGGCCCCACATAAGAAAAACAAAACTGTTGGATTATATATATGAAGTTTGTACCATCACCTCTGTAGAAGATTTTTACTAACTTCAGAATTTCTGTATATTGTAAATCAGGGATTTGATGCTGGAGCACAGAGATTGCACAGGGCAACAGAAAAAGATAAGTGAGAAAGGGTAAATGAGGATTTTAGAGGAGATAATGCTGGAATACTTTCAGGATCAGTAAAAAAAAAGAAAACAAGAATAGAGAGGCATGAGCAGCTGTTCTTGAAGGTCTTTTCCAACCATATTGCTTCTTTGATTCTTTGACTCCTATAGCCACTGAATGAGAGAAAAGAAGTCAAAAAGTAATGAACTTTTTCAACATTTTTTAGAGAAGTTCTTGTTCCTTTTGCCAGCTGTTTCTGTGGGGAGTTTAAAAGTACTCTCCCATTCTGACTCAAGGTGGAAAGGACATTTTAAAGGAGTTTTAAAAGCTAACAAGTACTCATCATGCATTTTGAGCAGTAGCTGCCATTCCTGCAGTGCAATGTGCCTGTCTGCGACAAGCCTGTGAATCTAAAAGGCCTCTGCAGCAGTCCCTTAAGAAAGAATGCATTTGGGAGATCAATACCTTTGCCTATTGGCCTTGCTGAAAAATAACCAATGCATGTACAAACTCAACTCAGCTGATGTGACTGTGAAGACTACCAGGCCATTACACAGAGGAATGCGTAATTGGGCTGTCTGTCTGTATAGCTCCAAGGTGTTCCATTAAGCCTCTCTCTTCACTTTGCTCACACAGGGATTTCAATACCTCAGGCGATGCTGTGGTAATCTGTGCTGTGTTTTTGCCAATTTATGCTGTTCATGTGAAGTTAGGAGTACGTTAACTATTAGCTTTTCCCCTCCTTGTCCATAATGGGGTATTAATCAAGTGAAGATGACAGTTATGCCCTGCTAAGCGAATTCTATTGGCAGCTCCCAGGCACCCTGCAGAAAAAGCCTTAGTGTACCATAGACCTTTGCCAACATTTGGCACCTCAGTGTTGTCATCTGGCCTGTTTTCTTATGTAGATGGTATTGTCAGCTTTCCTGATGGAGTCGGAGCAGCTATTTAATTTCAGTGCAAAAGGGAGAGAGAAATCCATTAGTGCTCATAGCCTGTCAGTGAAGATTGTGTCACTAGCTAGTATACACTGCAAATGTGCCAAGTTGCTCAGCGGAAACTGAAGTGACAGGAAACTGCAGGTAATAGGATGCACAAAATTTATCCTCTTCATCCCTTACAGAAGGCTGTCTCCCTTCACAAAAAAATCACAAAATGCACAAGCTCTCCACAGCAATCATTGAAAGTAAGGTTATGCTGAAATAAAGCAGTACTACCCTATTTGCGCTAAACTCTCAATGGAAACTTAGGCACCAAACCAGCTCTTTAAATGACAAAATATCCAACACTTCAAAATCTCCAAAGATGCTAATTCCCTAAGCACCTGCATTTCTGCTGCTGGCTATATGCAGAGCTCTTTAATAAGAGTTGAATCACACGCTAGTGTTGCAGAATTTGCAACACTAGTATTTCCCTTCTACAGCCGAGCTAGGACATACTCAGTGAATAACTGATGGTGAGTGAAGAGCAGCTTGTGTTACCCAGTTGGTTTTACTCTTATGGGATGTAAGAGAACAAAATTCTGACCTTGCTTTATATGATATAAGCATGGTCTTCCATTTTTTTCAAGAGTTCTCTAATTATTTAGTGGTTGGGATTCTGGAATGGGTTACTACATTTTCTCACCATTGAAACAGCTCTGCTTTGCCCAAGTATTTGATTATTTAGTAGAAGGCCATTCACAGGAGAGAGTCAGGCTCAAATCCCTTTTCCATCAGTTTCAGAAAGCAAAGTAGCTTGAGAGTGACATAGACCTGCCTGGGAGTACTTTAACAGAAGACGTTTTTCTAAGAGAGTGCAGATCTGCAAAGATGAAATTGATACTTATGTCCAATATTCTAGATAAGCACGCTAGCCATTGAAAGGGTAGGTAAAAGATTCCCAGGACCTTTGGATATTTTTGAGAAAGGAATGACCTCACATTAATTGATATCTCTGTGATAACCTTCCTGCCTGTGAATCCTATATGTGAGACGCATTTCTCTAACACACAGTGTTTGGTGATAGTCCCTTTGGGGAACAATCCTACTTCCCCCAATTTCTTCAGCATTTCTCAAAGAACATGCTTCTCTCTGCTCAACACTTGAATTGACTGTGTGATTGTGTTTATCTAGTGCAGAGACAGCATAGAGGCCATGAAGTCAGGCCAGTGACTGGGTGCACTATCTCTTTCCGCTATGTCCAAAACCAGTTTTACGCCTCTGGATTGCCGAACTACTAAATGCCTAACATGGGGTATCCACTATTCAGTAGGAAATCTAACAGTGTGTCACTCTAATGCTGAATGTAACTCTTCCTTGCACATCTAAGTCTTAATATCCTACAGGGAAATCCTTGGTATTGCAAGATGTGGTTCTTTCATAAAATACACCTCTTCTTCCACAAGAGAAAGTTTTGAATTCCATAAAATGTAATCAAAGATGGAATTCTGACATTGTTATTATCTCAGAATGACCTTTTCAATGAGACTCCTCAGAAAGTGGAAAGTTGAATCTCACCCTATTTACAGCAGGATACAGAATTTGATTATTGCACCTCTTACACTTCTTTACTACTCCAGATTTTCAGACTGCTATTAGAGAAGATCTATGGTGATGGATTGAAGTCATTTGATTAATGAAAAAGTGAATATATACCTACATTACTACCCTTTTATATGCAAAGTGACATTAGGATAATAACATATCCCTAGGCAGTTTGGCTAAGTCTGGGTGAGGTTTTAGAAAACATTGGTTAATAAGCATTAGCTAATATGCGGCCGTAGCCTGCAGCTGGTAAGTCAGAATGCCTTTTACATGTTAAACCTGCTGCAATTTACGTTATCCCAGACTTCACACTCTTTTCTATTGTTGTTTGCTATTTCATTTGTGTTTTAGCTAACACTTTCAAAATAACAATCTTCCCAAGACCTTTTGTAAATCATTGCCTATTTTACCTACACATTCGGATGCACGTGCAGATTCTTCCTTGATTATTTGTGCTCTCACACACACAAACACACTTGTACACATGTTTTAAACATGGATGTTTACAACCAATGGATCCACTTAAAATTCTATGCTAACGGCTAACAGCCAACATAAGTTACTGTTTCCATGATACATCTTACTAAAAACTCTAGCAGTCTGTATATCCCTTCTGATGGATCAATTCTCTGTGAGTTCTTCTATATTTCTGTTGTTGAACTATTAGGGCTAAATCTTTTCTCAGCAAAAACTACACTATTCCTTTGTTCTGCCAGAGAAACTCCAGCGTGATGAACCAAAGCTGCATGACGATGGGTGTTTCAATTCATGCTATCAATATGCAGCTAGATGCACATAAGACTTTATTTCAGTGTTTTCCTTTGCTCATATTTCTTTTTTGGCTACTATTTTTCACAATGTTTAGACAAGTTCTCCACCATCTCATAAATTCAAGTCGTAAGTTTATTGAGGTTAATCTCTTCAGTTTTCACTGAGAGTTCAGAAATGTTCACTTCAGACACAACAAAGTTTCCCTTTTCCAACAAAAACAAAACTAGCCTGTTCTCTCTCTTTCTGAATCTAGTTCTTAATTATCTCTCTGTCCCTAGTTCTCAAAATGGGATTAGTGTGCCTTTTTGTTGTGGGTAGACCAGTGATTAGTACATTGCAGAATGAAAGCAATCAAAATCCTAATAAATAAGATAGCCTTCTCCAGCTAAGTCTTTAAAAGTATTTAGATGCCAAGTGCTGCTTCACTGTTAATTAAGATACCTAAAACCAAATTTAAGATTGCTAGAACCCTTTTATCTTATGTGAACTCTGAAGGAACCTATTTTTTTCTTGTAATACAAGGCAGATAACCAAGCATATTTGACATTTTTGTGGCATGCTCACCTGAGTTTTTACAATGCTTCACAGCATGGTGACTGCTTAAAATTAGTTCCTCTAGTATCAACAAATCAGAGTCTTTTCTATTGATTCATTGCTCAGTGTGGTAGGCATTCATACAGCAATGCTTGTAAGCCCTGCACAAATGATTTGTATAGTTCTTTTACTTCTAGGAATGGTACTTCCCAATTTAACAGTTAGCCTGAAATCAGGGACATTTTCAAATAAAGAAAGGAATTATAATTTCTCCCTCTTACACTCTGCAAGTAGCACAGATGTGTAGAAGATGCTCTAATCATTACAATATATTATATAACAGCTAACTAGTCTGTGTCTTCCCACCTTTTTCCACAACCACACCCACATTATTCAGGTAGCCTCTTGCTTTTCTGGCTAGAAGTAAACACCTGTTTCTTCCCATGTCTTTCATTCTCTCATTATTTAAAACTTCATATTAAATTGTCATCTAAACTGGGACTTAGAAGTTTTCAGTTAGCCTACAACCAATACAATGATTGCCTCCATTTGAATTGTCTATCTCTATAGATGCTTCTGCTCAAGAAATGGCTGCTTATTTCATTTGGGTTTTTTCCTTTGGCAGTCCACCCATGTACATGAGTCCCTGCTCTAGAGATACGACAGAGAAGTCTTCCCTCTTCTCAGAGCTCTGCTGTAATCCTACTTATCCCACCTACACATGGATCACCCAAGCGCTTCTTAAATCCTATGACAATATATAGGCTGAACCTACACGGAACTTCATCTGATGATGTCAGGATGATGACATATTTCTTTGCTTATAGTTTTGTTGTTATAATCTTCACTCAGGAAAATTAAAGGGTTATATTCTAGACACAGCTCTGTGAGGAAAACATCTGATGATAATGTACTAGTCACTATCAAATCAAGAGGATTTGCTTAACACTGTTTTTTGAGGTGTTGTCACTGTATAGTCAAGAAATTGAGTCATGAAACCAACAGAATGAAGGTGAGAGAGAATTTTGTTCTATGCCAGGATTTAGGATATTGTCTGATAATGGGTTTTATATGTAGAATTTGTATCCTTAATGAATCAACATGAAAAAGCAAAGATCGCAAATATGTTGTATAAAAGCTGAATATTTAGAAGAGTATAGGACAGCTATCTAGACACAGTTCACTGTTGTTTGCTGGCCACAACTGCAGGTTGCAATTCTAATGTGTTGAAGAAAAAAGGAAAAAGATACCTGTTTTAATAGATTTCATCCTTATTACGTAGGATAATGAAACAAATAAGAAAAGGAGTTCTGGCATATTGTGTGTATTAGAAGCCAAATCTAATACGATGTTTTCTGTCAACCACATTACAATCCAAACCTATTTTCTTTTTGTTAGTGGGAAGATGTCGAGAGTGAAAGTACTGGGGGAGCAGGTGAGAATACAGCAGACACTTAACCTTGAAACTTTTCTGAATAATTTGCTTTTCACTCTTGGCTGCTCAACATTAGTGCAGTGCAATTATGAAGATGTAAACATCACAAGGGCACATGGCACACAGGCTGTCACTATGAGTTAAACTTGAGCGCCCGATTCCCTGAGCAACCATGGAGAGCGAGCAAAGCACCTCATCAGGAATTCAGTCGTGCCAGTTTAGGAGGAGCTGAGTACAGGAGGGGTTGATCCATCAAGCTCAACATCACCCCAGCCAGCCTTCCATTTCCCACTTTCATTTCTTCAGTAGAAGTAGATCATAAATGGACCTGTTAAGTCAGATGACCTCTGCTAAGACAGAACCTGGAAGACTTTTCAAATTCTACCTAAATACTCCTGAAACACTTTTTTTTCATTGCAAATGTTTCAATTTACTTGTTCTAAATGGCTATCAATCACACAAAGAAGCAAATTGGCTGGAGAATGGAGCATTTAATTATTTTGTTTTCAGACCATTAGCAAATTTAGGTTGAGGTATACTGCAGGTTTGATGGACCGCTAAACTGTGTGCATTTAGGGTCCTTCATTATCATGTTAACCTTGCTTCTCCTTCCCACTGACAGAAGACTAAAAGATTTTTACCTGAAACACTATTTGCTACTGATGAGTAAAAGAAATTTGGAGTCTTAATGATTTTTCCCTATTATCATCATATAGGAATCCACACTGTGAGCATTTTGCAAAATGCTGAGAAATACACAGATCTTGTCCCAGAGATTTTGGGCAGTTCTTTCAGTCTAATTCTCATTAATTTGCAAAGATGTCAAGTTTTCAAATACCTGGGAGAACTAGGATCCTTCTTACCTCATTTTAGAAAGAACTAATTCTCATCTCATTTAATGCTAATTCTATGTCAAGATAACTTCACTGACCTCATTAAGGACTCATTAAGGACAATGTTATGCAAATAATAAATGAGCAAAAATAAAAAATCTGCTGGGGATGATATAATTCTTTTCATTAATGTATTTCAATTGCTTTTTGCCATTCAGATTATTTCATGTTAGCACATCTCATTCTCTCTCTTGTCTTTGAGCACATCTGCATGTATATGGTCAACATATGCATATCCTGGCTAGCTATAGCTTAAAACTTCCATATTGCCTGACCTACCCAACCCATAAAACAACAATAAATCTTGTATAAACATGCCACTGAAATATGCAGTCATATGGTAAGTATCTTAGTAAAGTAAGCTGAAATTTTAGTTTGCATCTACTGTTGGAGTTATTTTGATATTTATCGTGACTTATAATGTAAAGCAACATTTTAACCATAATAATCAAAATTCAGAAATAGTTTTTCAATAAAACACTTCCTTAGTTTAATAATTTTCAAGATAGTCTAACTGCTATATAGAGGTATTTAGGAAGTGACAAAATGTCACATCAAAGTCTCCTCAAATAGCAAGTAATAACACTTAACAAGGACTGCATTTCTCCATAAATTGGACAATTTGTGCTTACTCTCTGCAGTTGAACTCTGCATCTGCTCCAAGACTGAAAAACAAGTGGTGCTACTGAAGAGGAATGCAAAATGCAATAAAAAGTGGGGAAAGGGACAGGGAAGGGGAAAGGGAAGGACCTTCTCATTGGTTAAGTACACTATTTCACAAAAAATAATGAACTACCAGAGAAACAGATATGAATCGGCTCAGTACTTCATTCTTATCAATGGTCCTACTAGTAGGGGTTTTTTGAAGAAAAAAAGAACATTATAATGCTTTGTGAAAATTGTCTGACAGCAGTACTTCTGCAAATAGAGCATGTGCCACATTTTCTGGCAAAGTGCAGCTCCATCAAAAAATAGATGGAGTCATTTAAATTAAATTCTATGAACTCAAG
>JAUBNY010000477.1:9595094-9606956 GCA_032275445.1 Crypturellus soui
CTTCTCGTCTCTTCTCTTCTCTTCTCTTCTCTTCTCTTCTCTTCTCTTCTCTTCTCTTCTCTTCTCTTCTCTTCTCTATTTTCACTGTTTATTCTGTAGGACCTGGGAATATTCTCTAAATTCCAAAGGTATCCAGGGATACATGCCCTGGTGTCGTCCTCATAAAACACTGAGACAAGACGTGGCATGACCTCCCCCATCTTTCTGCAGTACTGAATCTGGGTATACTAGTCATGAGAAACATTTTTAACCCAATCTAAATGGACCCATACCACAGTAAAATTCAGTTGTATCATAAAAAAAAAGCATTCCTTGGTGAGAAAGGGATTCGGTTGGATGCAAAAATCATGAGGAATCCACTCAAACAAAACAAATTCCAACAACTGTACATGATGAAATCGACAGCACTGCTTTCTTGAAGATCTCTTCAAGAAGATCTTGAAGATTCAAGATCTGTTAGGACCCTTTTGGAGAATTCTTTAATAGCAGAGTGGAGTTCTACATGTAAACATTCTGTGTAGACATTTAATTGACTGATCCAGGTCATATGCAGGAATATTTCCTTGGGGCAAAGGCTAAAGACTATATATACTGACAAAAGAGTGATCTGGGCAGAACCAGAAGCTTTGCCTGTGTCTTACATCACCAGTTTATAAGACCACCTTCCCCTTTAATTTTATTGTCATCTACCTCAAGAAATTATAGGGCTGTCACCTTTGTCCAAAACGAAATATTCTTGAGACTTCTGAAGAGTTTTTTCCATCTGGATAGCATATTGTTTTGCTGCAACATCAACCCTTCAGAAACGGGTGCTAAATCAGGAATACTGGAAATCATTCCACAGGTTATTCTTCAAAAGCAAAAAACGGGAAAAAAAAACTTGACAGAAGTCCTAAACTATCCTAACTGTGTAATCCTAACTACACTAGCATTCTGAGCATATGAAGAATATATATGCATCTCAGGCTGTTTTGCACTTAGAATTTATATCCATGAGAAAGTATATACATTTAGGAATAGTTATCTTTAGGATTATAAAGCATGTTCCATGAAATGGGCTTCTGTGGAGAAGTTTTCTTTGTGTGTCTGTGCTGCCAAAGATTATACATATTCACATGTGTATATGTGTTTGTGCATGGGCTACTCCGGTTCTGCTCACACGTGTAAAACAACTTTTGGCATTTTTCCCAGAGGAACTGGACCCTTCCCCATAAAGCATCCAGGAAATCATGAAAACTTGGCACGATAGAAGTCCTTTTCCTGATACAATTGCCAATAAAGCTATTGGCAAGTTAACAAACATCTGAAGGTGAACTCAAATTCATAAAAATACCGATGACATTCATGACATTCAGATCAAGTAAATTAATAGAATTTGTTGGAAAAAAATCCAGATATATTTCATATCACATAGGTATAAAAAGGAAATGCTGTGCAGGAGGTTTTCTAGTGTAACAGGAATGGAGTAGGAATTTCTTTGTACACATAACAGTGTAATCATATAGGAGAATCTAGTTGCCGAGATTTTTAAAGAATTATTTTAGTATCTTTTCCTGTCAAAAATGTATTTTGATGCCATTCTACCAAAAAGGAAGCTGATCTGTGCCCACGTTTACTATCATATACAGTTTGGATTGCATCTCTGTAGCATTGAATCATGTTTTGTAACTTTATCCCTGGCATATTCCCTTTAAGTGTATTTCTAGGTTTAAGCCACAGTTTATTTATTACATCAGATCATTGGGCACCTCATGTATGGGCAACCAGGTAAAGAATATCCACCAATCAGTGAAGAAAAATGCTGAGCTCTGTGTTATAAATAAAAAGCTCCAATATCTAATTGCCAACCTTAAGATTCCTGCAATAACATAAAAGCAGAATTGTTTGAATAGAATATTGTATATCACAAGGTGTTTACCACAGAGAATCTACCCAGAAAAAAAGTTCCTAATTTTCAGAGATACACAAATGTTTTCATATATTTGAATATTTACCTTTATATCATTTATCATATCTCTACTCTCTGCCTAACACATAGGAGATCTAATATAAGACACTTTTGCATTTTTTTCCAAGGAACATTAGCCATATATTTTTAAATTATGTATGGCTATTCATTCTTACTGTTATTTTTCTTACAGTTAACTAGACCTGATGCTGCCAAGAGATGTAACTGTGTATTTCTATTACAACGCTGATTCTTATTTCCCAAGTAATGTATTAAGTAACCTTGACCCAAGGTCCACCTATCACTGAATATATAACATATCTACAATCCCAACATTAAATATCTAAATATCCAGGCATAAATTGGGCATCTCGTTCCTCCAGCCTGTGTTCAGTAGGCACACTCTGATCTTGATTCAGATCTCACATGCAGTAAACTGCCATCTGAAACTGCTCATTTCTCTCTATTAACAACACAGACAGCCCAGAGCAACTGCACACTTAATTTAGGTATGTACATTAAAGCAGCTAAGCAGAATGAATCTGGGGCATGCTGTCTATGTGCATGTAGCTCTGGAATCCCTGTGGTTTGTACATGGTTTCTTACACACTTCATTAATGTTGTTCTATTCACAGGAGGACATTTGCAATTTCACCTTTTAATTTAGATATCCATGCTAGAAAAAGAGAATATTGCTCATTTAGGAACATGGGATTTATAAGTATACAAATTCATTAAAAATAGCTAAAGTATAAATACAAAACAAGGATATCACTGTAGGATTACATTTGAGGGTAGAAGGAAGGTAAACACATCACGTTGTACTCAAAGGACATTCACAGTTTATGGAACTTTCTGATCTTATTAGGGAATAAAATATACCACTGTGCTCACTAACACAAGCTCTGGGTATTTTCCAGATGATTCCATAAGTACCCCAAACCCAGCATTTTTACACTATGTGCTTATACCGGACTTACAAAAATAGCTTTACACTATGGAGCAAAACACTTGCTGTGGATCTAAAACATATAGATGCCATGGAAATGTGATCATGGTCAAAGTAGCACAAAATACAGATTAAATTCTTTTCTATTTACCACAGTAGGCCATAACAGGAGATGTTTATTAGTAGCACTTGTTCTGAGTTTTTATTGATTGGGCCACATGCCAATGAGATCTACAAATCTATTATCAGTGTGTTTATAAGGCTGTATATATACATGTAGAGAATATGAAACTGCATATGCATATCTGCTGTCTCCTCCAGTTTGGTTTTGGATTAATCAGCCAATTCTGCATGTAACAAGGGACTTATTCCAATCATCTGGGCATCATTTTAGGTAAGATAAGAAATATCAGATGATCTTTTAAGAAATAAATCCACACAATGTGAATGACTGAATGTCATTAGCAAATGTGACTATCACTGAAAGTGCCTCGATAATCCTTATGGATTCCTTCTGATTGGTAATAATGCTGAACTAAATACAGCAGCTGGTGCTGGTTGTGCATGATGTTTTATTTAACTGTGTTTTTTCTTTTTTCTCTTTCTTTTTTTTTGAGTAGTATTTGGAAGATATGGGTCCTGCTTTGGACTTCCGTCTAAAGGATAGAAGTAGACATACACAGAGGATATGACTTCTGCCATATCACTAAGTAACTGTCGAAACACTTCTTTTTAAGGCAGGTAAGGTAAACATAGATATGATCATGTGTTTTATAGTCATCATTAGCTCTCAAAATTAATAGAGGTTATATATACCAAAGAATATCTGAAATCATGGTTTAGGAGGAGATAATTACAGACCCTCTCCTTAGTCAGTCTGGCCTGATTCAGTACGTCCTTATGTTTATGTTAAGAAGTTAGTCATTGGAATGTTTTCAATGCTGCCATAATGAGAGAGATCCAGTTCCCCAAAAGAGTCTGGGCAGCACTAGAAACTGTGAGCAAATCCTAAGCAGTTGCTGTTCTGTGTTCTGTAGAGAATTAATTAGCCTTTATATGTGGCTCCTCCATACCAACAGTTCAAGAAATGTGGAATTTACACGGTTACTGTCCAGACTTTACTGATATAACGGTAGAAGAACTTAATTCTTTAGAGCTGTCTTGTTTTCTTTTAACTGAAAGATATACAGGATAAGGAATTATAGAGGATTTGAAGACACTGCCCAACTACCTGAAAGCAACAGCTAATTATTTGGTGGGAGTGTGCACAAGCCAGCAATACAGTGCATATCACTAGAGGAATGTGGTTAAAAAAGTGATTCTCAGACTTTTTAAATGTGCTGCCTTTTTGCCTGTGATAATTTGGTTTCCCTAAAGATACATGCCCCTCCACACATTTCTTCCACACCAGGCACAAACTTATCCCTCTCTAGCAGTCCCCAGTTTCTGCAATTCAGATTCTAGCTAGCCTGAGTGTAATAATCATGACTGATTTCTCCCTTTCTCCTGCAATTCTGACATCCCAAATCCTCATCTCAACACCTGCACTCTAGCTGCAAGTAGGTGCTATAGCTTCATTTTCTGTTTACTTTCTCACTCAAGTTCCTATATCTTTGTAGTCAGTGCTCACTAAAACTCACACAATTGTTCTTTCCCTTGTCACTGCAAATCTTCAGACACCTGATCTGAGGAATTTAGCCTGCTCAGACAACCCCAACTTCTTCAAGTTTCCCTATAGCAACTTTCCCTCACAAATTAACTTGCCTTATAATTGCATACATGCAAGCAGTATTTAGTAGGAAGAGGACTTTAGACAGTTAACACACAATATTCAGACTGTGAACTGCAAATAAACTTTGACCCTACTGACTTCTTGTTCCTCTGCTCCTTTTCCTTGGCTCGAAAAAAATTTTAATGTGGTCACCCAAAAGGGGAAGGGAGAGACAAAGGATAGGTAGAGTTCTCCTTATAACACTTCCTCTTTCTCCCACCTATGGATAGATTCCTGATCTTCTCCAACAGTTCTGTTTTCCCATCCTGTTCTGCGAATCGATATGAACAGGACATTACACCTCCGCAGTCTTAAGGCAGGCATTTCATATTACTTGTGCGTCTGTTTTCCTTTGACAACTAGCATCCTGTAGAAAGAATTGTTTTATTCAGTGATTTTAGAATAATAGGTCCCATGCCAGGGGTTAGCTTGAAAACAAATAACTATTGACGGTATTGTCACTCTATTTTAGAATATCTACTCACAGGTGAACAAGAAAAAAAAAGAGTTAAGGCTTGTTTGTTGCTTTCTTGCTTTACTTTATTCTCAGGGCTTATCTGGGCACACACAAAAAATGTACTGCTTTAACTGGAATAAGCAGGGTAAAAGTTTCTTTAGATGCTTGCAAAAAAAACTCTCCTTTTCTATGGATCTCTTGGTTCCTCCTGTTCTTTTGTTCATTACTCAAAAACTACGAAAGTTAGCTTGTTACTTTAGGGAAGATGAGAGGGAGGGGGCCTTTCTGTACTCGTATAAACACTTTCAGAGGTGAGTAGATAGTAGCAGCATTTTTGGCTATTGGAGGCTGGAAATTCCTAGGGAGACATATCAAGAGGACAAAGGCAGTAAGAGTACTATCAGCAGGAGGTCCAAAAGGCAGCATATTTCCTGTACGCTGTAGCTCCCACTGATAACTTGCTATCTAATGAAGCAGCTGAGAACACAATGGCTATTTTCTATCCTCCTAGGAACTTTCCACTTTTTAATTCCATCCAGGTGGATGAGCTAAGATGAGCAAGAGTTTCCAGCAGCTGAACTGATGTAAAGTTGCAAAGGACATCAAAATAAAACAAAATGATATTTCAGCAGAGCACAAATTTTGATATTGCTGGATATGTGCTATGTGCCAAAGGGTCACACTTTTTGAATTTAATGTATACTTGCACACAGATGTTCTTGCATTAGCTGGAATATAAAAGACATTGCAGGATCTTGTCTGTATTTCTTAGGATCTGTGACCTTGAATGTTGTACACAACATTCTCCAAAGGTAGAAATTGCTGGAAACCAATTCCCATCGTATTGCTGAGATCTGAGAGCAGTAATATGATTCTATACTCTTTATTAATGAATTAAATAATGCTTAAGCACCTACAAGAAAAAAATCGACTCCAAGTGCATGTGTGTGTGAATGCACTCAAAAGCACCTATGTTTAAGTTATAAAGCTGTGATTTTTCCAAGTTTTTGTATAAATAATACCTATGACATTATTAATTTCTGGTACTGTATGCATTTAATCAGAGAAGAATATTGCTTTTTTTTCTCAATGAAAAGACATTACAGAAACCTGCTATGTGCCATACAATAAACTGGTCTACAATTCTTTCACATACATTCATTTTTTTAATTTTCCCTGACATCAAGATGCATTGAGATCCTGTAGGAGACCTATCTTTGTACATCTGAAGCTAGTGTGCACTAATGTATGAATTAATATAATATACAAATAAAGATTCAGTTTGATGACTGAAAGAATGTTTGTGAATATATCATAGCAGCCCTCCCAGGTAAAAACATGTTTACGTGTAACACTTCAGTGATAAACACACACACACACATGCAAAAAAAAGGAAGAAAAAATATTACTTGGTTCTACCTTCCTACATAGTCAAGTAGGTTGTTTTTAATCAACAGGGATAAAGGAGCATAATTTCTACTTGCCTTTAAAAGAGTATCTCCTTGCAAAGATAGAAGTATTATAATCAGATAAATCAAAACCCTAAAGTTACATGTACTTGGGGGAAATTGTGTCTAATTTGCTTGTAGAAAACTATGCCTAAGGATTGTGTTATCTTAATAAATTTTAACTTATTCTTTGCTTTCAGTATTAAAAGGAAAATGGTATTTTTTAACTCCTCTGTTTGAGTTCACTACACTTTCTGCCTATATACGAACTATTGAAGGGGAAAAGAATAGCTCTGGTATCCATCCAGATCTGTGCGTACATTAACCCAAGTGCCCTCTGCAGGAGGACTCCATCCCCAACCAGATGTGGGCTCTAAACTAGACTGTGGTGTAGCACCTCACGCAGACGGCCTAGACAGGTCACTTAACCCGCAATTCTGAGAGTCACAGTGTCCACGGAAACTGGTGAAACCTGGCTAAATTACCTCAGTTGAGAATTCAGCCTTATGGACAAGAGCAAATGCCTAGACAAATATATGCAATATGAAGCGATTTTTATCATGTTCTATGTCTTTTTTTTTTTTTTTTACACAGCCTTCCTGTCTGTCTGCCTCTCCCTTTAATTTGTTCCCTTATCTTTCAGTAGAGCCCTTATTATTAGCTTTTCTTCTCCCCGTATTATTAGCTTTTCCTCTCCCCAGCACAATACGATCTCCCCCAGGTCGAGCGTCTGACTGAGGCAGCCTTGCTGAACATACATATTAAAGCAGAGTGGTTTCCCTAGCAATAGCAACTGCTTTAGACCTCCGAAGGCAAATGTTTGCTCCTGCACAACACGCTTCCCTCACATTTAGTGGCTGGCACGCACCGCAGTCCCCTGCAAGGATGCAGGCATCTGTTTCTGCAGTAAATTGCTCATATAAAATGAAAGAAAGATTAAAAAAAAAAAAAAGAGCTAAAACTCTCCAAATGGCTTGCAAACAAATTCACCAATATTCAAATTATTTTGGGGTAGCTCATCTTATTGTCATTCCTCAGACACAAACATTGCAGTCTCCATATAATGGGGTTCATGAGCTGAGGCAGGTTAGGTTAGGTCATATCCTCAAAACAAGTCCATCTCTGCCAGGGTCCCAGTTCATTATCTCTAAGTCAAGGTAACCTCCGTGTTATTAGGAATAAAGAGGGCTGGAGCATTAACACAGCAGCTAACAAAATGCATGACTGTCCCAAAAAGTGTTTGGGAGTCTCCTCTTCCCTCACTTGAGGATGCCTTGGCCTCTTCCCTCACTTGAGGATGCCTTCCCTCACTTGAGGGTGCCTTGGCAGGACAAGGGATTTGGGCTTCAGCTGCCTGGCAGGGCCTTCATGAGAAGATGGCAGTGCAGCCGCCCGCCCCTGTGTAACCACATGACACTGGGGCCTCCTGGTGAGACCAGACTGAGGCTGAAGGAGATGTTGCCCTGGGCTCTGCTCTCAACATCCCTGGTGCTGCTGAGGCATGGCAGCTAATAGTCAGGGAGGGCCTGGCTGGCAGGATGCTGCAGTGGGCCAACACCTCTGCAGGGGGCTGCCCAGGGGCCATGTGGTCGCAGAATGCACGGGCTGTAGCAGTGCTCACGGCCAGGCCCCAAAGCGGGCTGGTCAATGTGACAGTAGATGCTGTCCCAGCCCAGGGCCTCTCCTGTGAGAGGCAAGTACATTTGCAAAAGTGTACAGCATGAGAAAGAAGCAGAAGGAATTAAACATCTGTGTGTGGCTTCTGAGCTGTGAACTCTGTCACTGGGATTAGGGGAACATCATGGGAAAGCTCTTCTTACTGGAATGCTGCAATGGTTATTAAGGCTCTTCAGGAGAGAAGATGAGACCAAGTAAGAAGGAGAGGTTGCCCTCTGTGCAAAACAGTGGTTGAAATGCAGGGAGCTTTGAACTGGGGCAGGTGACAAAACGGTGGAGAAGGCGTGAGCAAGGCCAGACCTGTGTCTCCTACAGACTTACTTGTCAAGGAGAGCAGGCAGATGGAGGAGATGGAGCTGAACACTATTGCATAATGCAGCTAATGCAGCTAAATCAGTGATGCATATAAACCAACTAGGGAAGATGCACTGTGGGACTGTCTGCTCACAAACAAGGCAGAACCGTTGTTGGATGATAGTTGATGTTGTTCACAGCAAGTCTTGTCCTCAGGCCTCCCAATTCCCTCAGCCTAATAGCTGAGTCCTGAAATACTAACCACTCTGGAGGAAGAAAAGGGTTGGGAGTCACTTAAACTGCATAGACATGCACAAGTCCAAGGGATGAGACATCCAGGATGCATTTGATGATGTTGAAGGAGCTGGCCAAACTGCTTCAAGATACCTCCCATCTTTGACATACTTGACGATTGGAAGAAAGCAAGAGGAGCAAGAAGGAGGATCCAGGTAACTACAGGCTGCTTAGCCTCATCTCAGTGATTGGAAAGTTACAGAGCAAAACCTAATGATTTCCTAAACATGTGAATGACAGGAAGGAGATTGGGACCTGCCTGACCAGCCTCATTGTTTTTTGTGATGAGGTGCCTGGGGCTGTGGACAAAGGTACTGCAGTGCATGTGCTCTGTCTTGATTTTAGCAGAGTTTTGATGCAGTCTCACATAGTCTCTTTCTCCTCAGATAGAGTAGATAAGGACTAGATAAGTGGACAATAAGGTGGGTGGAAATTGGCTGGTCTGCCAAGCTTAATGAGTTGTGACCAATTGTGCAAAGTCTGCCTGGTAGCCAGTAATTAGTGGCATCACTCAGGGATCAGTACGTGGCCATAGTGTTTAATGTCTTCTTAAATAAGCTGAATGATGAGGTAGAGTGCCCTCTCTGCAAATTTGTAGGTGACATCAAATTGGTGGAAGTAGTCAATATGCTGGAGGGCAGAACTGATATTCAGAAGGAGCTGGGCAGACTCTAGGAATGAATAGATAAGTAAGTTCAGCAAGATCAAGGACAAGTTCTTGCCTCTGGGCTGGAACAGCCGCCATACAGGCTGCAGCTGAATGTGGAGCAGATCCACAGGAAAGGAGCTGGAGGTACTCATGAATGAATTGAACATGACTTGATTGGCCGTGGCCCTGAGCAACCTCATCTAATTAGACCTGTTTTGAGAAGAACATTGGATTAGATGAGCTAAGCATTGTCTGAAGGATTAGGACACTATGGTCTCATCTTCTATTTAGTCAGTCTGTGTATATTTGGGAATCCCTGTGGACAGGCACTCAGAAAATTGTGTTCTGTTACACTGTTAGTATTGCATTTCAGTACGTTTACTCAGGAGGGAGAAAGCGGTAGATGGTACACCCATTTACTGCCAGCAGTGTTATGCCCTCTAGGATCACATACAAGGAAGTGGCTTGCTTCAGATATATGTTCATGTAATTTGATTTTACAGAAAATTGTTAATTTAGCACAAACCTGTAGTATAGATTCACCATGTGGAGTTTTATGCATTTATCTGAGGTTCCTAACTTAAAAGCATAGACTTTCTTAATTCAGAAAATCAGAATGAGGTTAAAATGACTTCATGAAGATGCCAGGCACTTTACATTGTACATAAACGGCTAGGGTGACTGAACTCTCCTAGATTATGTACCTAAGTTAAGGAGGATGATTAGGAATGATAAGGAGACTTCACTGATTCATATGTTCAGTAAAGATGATGTAACTGTCACTTCATTTTTCTGGTATTCCTGAAATCTTATTGCATATTATCTTTATGCCTCGAGGCAGAATAACCAACCGATTGTTCATATGAACCTTTGGGCAAAGTGAACCACTTGATAAGGCTAGAATATAATGGAGATATTCCCAACAGTAGTTGTACTTAGCAAAAAAAAATGTGACAAATTGAATTTAAAATTTTTGTGCATAACAATTTGCCTGGTACTTTATAATTTTATTCATATATGCAGTTTTCAGCCAAGACCATTTGTTGCAAGAAAAGAGAGAATTTATTTTCACTTGTGTAGCCTGGGAAAGGAGGCTGTAACTGTGTTATTATTTCTGTAACATATAAAATTCCTTTTTTTTCCTTTTTTTTTTAATGAGATTTACCTTTGTGTGGCAGAGGCATGATTTTGTCATCTTTTTTAAGGAACTTCAGGGAAGAATCTAAACTTCCCAGCCTGTCATAACTTGAAAGTTTAAACCCTCACAAAGTTCCTTTTTTTGGATCCGTTTGTCCAGATGCATGCCTCAGTAGATTATAGCGACAATACTGTAATCTACATTGCTTTTCTGGAAAAGGAGTTCCACAGAGTTCCACACACTAACTCTGCATCTATGTGCAATATGTTAATTTATACTTCTTCCTTGAGCTCTTGTCCCTGACCTGGTGCATATTCACCATTTCCTAAAATATCTGCCTGCATACTAATATCTGTTGTGAGTCATGAAAAAGACATTTCTTCCCACACACAGATCTGTGAGGACAGCATGCTAAGAACATGCTCTATTTCACTGAAAAAAAAAAGGAAGTAGAATTATTTTTCTTCGATTCAATAGATTTGAAGTTAGATTCTATATTTTTAGGGTGTTCTAAAGATTGAGCCTTTTCCATGAAAAATAGTATTTTCCACAGAGCTGAAATACTTTGCATTAAAAGTAACTATTCACTAGTCCATCAGGAGGCTCAAGAGTTCCCTGGATTCTATTGGCAAGGAGTGAGATTAGAAGCAGGTGAGAGAGAACTAAGGACTGTGGCTGAGCACTTGTGCCTGTGAATTATGTGGTTCATTCCTTCTCCTTCCTTCTGCCATTACAGAGAGAATTGATTGTTTTTGTTTTTGAATGAAAAGATTAGTGGTTTATCTCCTGGAGATTATACAGTGCTATCAATCTTAAACAAAGCTGGGTGCTACCTGACAGATAAGATTTATGCATTTACAAGGATTTGAGCAATACATCTCTCTTAGGTGTGTTCTGTTTACTACTAGTAGGGAGGGGTTTCTAATTAATGTTTTGTCTTCTGTGAACCTCAGCTGTCAGTGTCTTTCTCTGTGTTTTGCTTGGAGATCTTAAGTCTTAACTCTGCCTTGTGATAATTTCTTTCCTGTTCACAGAAGTTCCATCCTCAGCCAGCTTTATATAAAATTACCAGGTTCTGTGTACCAGCATTTCCTAGAAGCTCCAGTACCTCTTTTCCAGTCACTAAGAAAAAATGAGAATTGTATTTTGTGTCTTTATAGGCACATCAGTAATCTTATGATATATTAAAAAACAGATATACTACAACATTTCATAATGCAGTAATTTTTTACAATAG
>JAUBNY010000477.1:9622051-9637704 GCA_032275445.1 Crypturellus soui
TTGTAAGACAGTTTGGCTTCATGTACTGCGTGTATATTGGTCATTTTGAAGTGTGGCATCTTTGAGTTGTAGAGATTAATGTGGAATTGTAGTTAAGCTTCACTTCACATATGCTCATATTGCCAGATAACTCCATGAATGATTGGAGAACCTTTTTGTGTAGTTTACTCAACTGTATGTCACCAGATTATTGGAATGTTTCTGAGTATTGTTTAATAGCACATTATTTGACAAACAGGCAGGAAGGCAGGACTCCAGACAAGCAGCTCATGTAAACTACTGGGTTTATTATTATTGAACTACTAATTAGGGAGATTGTATTTATGTGTCTAGAAATTTTGAAGAACGGCGTTTGGAAAGAACAGGCTAAGAAATGTGATAGGATTTTCTTACACTGCAGTAAAGTCTTCCAGGTGTCTAAAAAACACTGTTGTAGAGAGCTCTGCTTTCCTCTCCTTGAGATACAATAAGGTGAGACTTTTCTGAGCTTATACAATTACTTTTGCCTTCAGTTCTTACTTCTTCCTACTGCTATGATTCAGTAATGTTTTAGTTTGAGGAGAGTGTCTTAAAACTTGATATTGCTCTAACATTGCATGCAGCTATTTCCGCAACTGAACACATGAAATGCTTTCTTTTCACATACAAATTTACAGACCTTTAGGTTGAAAGTTGTTGAAGTTATTGAAAGTTGTTGAAACTGCTGCTCTTGTGTACTGAGAGCATCCTGCATGCTGTATGGACACAACATGCAATTCTTGGGAGGAAAGCAAAATTTCTCTGGGGTCCTCCAGTAGTTTGCTCTTCCTTGCATGCTTTAGTTTTTGTTCGTAATAGCAAGGCAATCTAAGATATGGAAATCTATCTAACAACTTCTATTAGGTATAGACATGTGATTCTTCCCCAGGACCAGCAGCTGGAGCAAACTTTTCTGGTAAACATATAATGCATATAATGCTAACGTCATACTGGCTCACAACAAATGAAACAAAGATTTATTTCTCTTTTGCAGTCGCTAGTATAGATGCATCCAAAGATGACAACTTGCACCCAAACTCATTTAATGGATGAAATGTGAATATACATAGAATATGTACATGTATATGGATATAGAAAGTGTCCTGTATCCCAGGACCCACCCTTAGTGTTGCAAAATAATTATAAGAGTTATAGGAAAGGTCTGATGCTGAAGATGCACTTTCAGAGAAAAGACCCTGTGTCCTATTATTCAGTTATTCAGTACACCCTAAAGCTAAAACTATACTGAATCCTGTGCTGCTCTCTCTCTGCTGCCTGTCTTGACTTACTTTTTTTTTTTTTAACGAAGTATCTCTGCTGTATCTCCCTAATAGTATGTTTAACAAACCTCGTTTGAAAGAGTTGGCCAGCATCTACTACTGTGATTATTAAAAGCACATTTCCCTTTTCACAAAACCTATAAACAGCCAAAATATGCCAGCTGAACTTTGCTTGGAATATTTTGCACATAATTCTACCTGGAATATGTTCAGATAACTGGAATTGCTCTATTCCTATTACAAAAGAAATCACTAGAACAGTTAAATAATGAACAGTAGAAGATGCTATCTGAATCTTTATGAATATTTAGATTTTCTAGTCTGTAAGAGAAATATTAGACCATCAATGAGAAGGAAATATAAAGATCAAAGAGAAATGAGAAATATTATTTAAAAACCTCAGAACTCCCTGCAGTAGAGTGCTTTCTGTCTTCAATGCCACTCAAGTTGGTGTTGAGAGCATATGACATTCTGTAGAATAAATCTGATATCAGATAAGAAGAAGGTACTAGAAGTTGTACAGGGTCAGAATAAAGCTTCATTTTCTATGAATAAATAGAAATGTGAGAAATCTCATATAGATATATATAGATATATATATATCTTATAGATATTCTGGCTGCTAAATAATATGACGATATGCAGTTTGAAAAGGACTAAGCTGCAGTCATCATTTATTCTCGACCATCTTGTATTCTCTTTTTCTTCCTTTTGAGGTCAGTGCCCACTGTGATTTTCTGCTTGACCAATGTAGCTTTAACTAGCATCTTCAGCAGAAGAATTCTCTTTTAAATTCACACTGTTGTTCAGGAACTGTAAGAGAGGTTTATAAGCTCTATCACTGCACTAGTGCTACTTAGTGCTGATTCATGTCTATGTGTCTTCAATCAAACACAAGGTGAGCCTACATCTGCTTGCAAAAGATTATGTAGATGTACTATTATGCTGTTAGTGACAATCCAGGTTGCTATAGAAATAAAGAATTATTTCATATTCTTATATTTTATTATTTTTTAAAAGCTTGATAATAGTGTGGTTATTTCCAGTGTGTTGCAATGGTAGAGGCAGAGGGGATCTTCTGGTAGATGGGGATCTCCAAGTTGTATAACAGCTTGGCTATGCCATTTTCAGGGAACAGGAAAAGTAATGGGTTCTTGATCCTAATTCTGCACAGACATTGCTATTGCCTTCCATAAGAAGGTACTTCATCATACTTAATAAAGAGATCCAGTTTGGTGGACATTGTTTCTTTACTGACTATGAAAGACCATTATGGTTGTAACTTGAACATGATTCTACCGTTTGATAGCTGAATAAAGATGAGGTGAATGCCACCTTTGCTGAGTTTCTCAAAACCTTTAGCAAAATTTATCTTGATAGTTCTTAGTCTTCCTATATTCTTTTTTAAGATAAGGACTTGAGAAGTGTGGAATGGTAAAAGCTGAAGAACATGAAATTTTGATTTTTTTCAATTTTCCAATGTTATTGGAAAACTCCCATGACCTGCTACTTTTGCAAACTCAGCTGGGAATGATGGGGTTGTTATCCATTCTTTAATATCAAAACTGTAGTATAGCATTGCCATGAACTTAAATATTGAAAACAGAATAAAACATAGATAGAGTGTATATTTGCACTATTTTGCTCTGGTATCACAGTTCACTGGTTCACCTATATGCCATCTACTGTGTGGCTCATGGTATATACCTCCTGTTTAGTGATAAGATATGCAATAGATGCATCTGTGAGCACATTCTGTGTACATGGAGTACTGTATTTATAGATTTCAGAAGAGGAATGTGCCATATCTTTCAGAGAACATCTGTGATCAAATCAAGACTTTTAAGCACAGCATAACAAATAAAAGTGTTTTAAGTACTGCAATCATGTATATGGATATATATTTATACATCACTAAAACATCTTCATTAGATCACAGCTGTTCCATTTGGTGTGCAGATGTACTTGCATTTTAATCTGCAAAATCTCAAGTTTGTGGAAACCTTGATTGATGAAAATATAAGAAGCATATTTCAAGGTATTATCTTCCTTTTGCTCAGGAATTACTGTGAAACGTGATGTGAGATATGGAATGTTCCATCAAGTTGTATAAATAAGTGAAAACATTTGTCCTTCTGATCCTCTTAAACTATGTAAATGCTGTCAGGATAAAATGTCTGTAAAGAGAATGGAACATAATTAAAACCAACTTATTCCAAATCCCCTCAGTATAACTCAGACTGAGCAGGCTTAATATTTAAGAATAGATAATTAAGATAGCAGTCTTTTTGCTTAGCATTTCTCCTTAGTCTTTCTTTATCAAACAGTTTTGATCGTTTATGGTCAGTATAGCTTCTATATATAATGTAACAGAAAAATGCTGGCATTCACTGGGGCACTGGTAGTTTAATGTAGCTGCTACTACAAAAGGAAGATATGCAGTAATTCTGCCACTTCTCTGAAGGAAATATTTAGATCAGCAAATTGCTGAGATTCACTATTTTGCTTTAGTTTGAATTGCTAACACAGATCATTAGGCTTGCATTTCACCTACAGAACCATTATAGATAAAACAGGAATGGATGCCTCAATGCAAAAATGGATTGAAACATAACAGTTCATTTTCTTTTCTACTTTAAATTCCAAATTTAGTTACCTTTTTCTTTATATATATATATTTTTAAACTGTGGTCTGCTGGGGCAAGAAACTGTTTATGCAGTGCCAAGCCAGTGCAAGTCCCTATTACAGAGGCTTCTTTCTGCTACTAATGTAAAATTGGAATCGTGTTCTTAAGTAAATACCTACATACCTTGGTGCTATTTAGGCTGATACTGTCAAAATACTGAAAACCATTTTTATGTTATGTTATGTTTAACAGGTTACTTGCCAGAGCAATAAATTTTGAAAGAAGAAAGATATCATCCCAAAACACAGCCTGTATATAAATACTTCAGTGATGCATATTTAAAAGTGTGATGGGAAGAATATTAGGATTTCCTTCATTTTATCTGCTGTACAGTATGCTGTGATATTCAGTTACTATCTGTAAATTACTTTGAGATCACAGAATGTAGTCAGTACTATGGGAGGAATTGCATTTAACTGTAGTTCTTTTTGCTCGTCTGAAATTCTGCCTATTACTAATTTTATTTCAAACAGTGGGGGAATGTGATGATTCTTATCAAAACTTATAATTTCTTTAAAAATCTGTAAATCAAGTCAAGTGCAGACTATCTCCTCTGGAATAATCCTCAGAACACTTCATCCTGCATTTCAGTTGAAGTTTTCATTATTTAATTCTGGAGCAGAACAGTGTTTCATTACACTGAGCGTTTTGTGCAATCTTTCATTTTCCCTCTGTCACTACCTGAATATCCCTACTGTAAGTTTTTATCTGCATCCAAATATGTTAGCCAGGATCAACTCAGTTCTAATTGAATACACTGAAATCCTTCCTAGATTCAAGCATAATGCATGAGGCAGCAGGATCAGACAAAATAAGAACAGATGTGGTTTGAGGAATGTAATGTGACAGACATCTTTACTGAGATTTGTGTTGGAAAATAAAACAAACATGAAATATGAGGGATTTATTGGTGCTTTTGTGTGTGTGTGTGTGTGTGTTTTTGTCCTTTAGAATGACAATGGTGATGATGAAAGAAGCTGTTTGTCAGCTATGATGACTAAACTCTATTTTATTAAAAGAGTATCTGATCTCAAACCAGGAGAGTAAGCTATCATTTGCTGCCTACCACGTCCACAGCTTTGTTTTTGTAGGACTAAATGCAGAAGGGATGTTGTAGTGAGGTTATAGATACTTTTAGTCTGAAGCCTTTTAATATAGAGAAAGCTAATAAGAAGAAATGTAAAATTAAACTTTGGTCCAGTTCTTCTGATTATGTCCCTGACGAAGTAGGAAAATAAGTTATTTTTTTGAACACAGTTTAGTAGCGGTCCATTTGATAGAAATATACTTACAAAGGACATTTGCAGTGCATGTCTATGTAAGCAGTAATAGTCTAGTGAGGCAGATGGATAGAAAATATTCCCATTTTAAAGAGAGGGCAGAGATGTACTGCTCTAGCATGTTAAAAAGAAATGCATTAGAAATATTAAGGTCTGTCAGAATTATATGGTGAGCAAATCATGACTAAAATAAAGATTAAAACTCCTTAATATTGCCTCTGAGACCACTGTCCTGGGTTTAGTTAGAAATTCCAGCTGTATAATGTCTGCTTCAGCAGAATAGAATAGACGCAGTTTCCTTTCCCTTCTGAGGGATTTATGATTCCTACAGTAACGTAAGAATCATGAAGATCCACTATAGCTTTCTGTCTAAACTTCTTTTTAGATAGAGGAATTGAGCTGGAATCATTCTTTATGAATGATAGTAGATGTATCCCTCACAATAAAAGAGGGACAGATAATTCATAAATAACGGTCTGCTTGGTGAAATCGGCTTATTTTTCATATTAATGAAAACTGACACATATTTTAAAAGCTCTCTTTGGAAAACAACTTTTTTTTTTTTAATAATCTCAAATTTTAGAGGCAAAATTTATTGCTTGTATTCTTCCGAGTATCCATTATAATAGACTAGTTATTTGAGAGATTTGATCAGTTAACTAAGATGCATAAGACTTTTTTTCTTGTTTTATATTGGATGAACTAATTTTAAAGATTCAAGTTATTTAGTCAAAAGATATTTTAAACCTTAAGAGATCAGAATTTTTGTTTTTTCCTTATAATGACATGAAAAAAAGTTACAAAAGAAATTAAAGAGCTGTTCAAACATATAAAGACTATTTAAAAGTTTTCTATTATTGTAACCATTTTTTCTTTGATATTGGATAATTTAATCCAAAGCTATTTTACTTTTCAGAATATCAAAATACTCTTTTTGTCCGAAATTTTTCTTCCCTACCAACGTACTTGTTGTGTATTCCCAGCATCAGGAGACAGGATATAATGACTCAAGATCCTTTTTCTAAGCCTATGTCTTTGGATGTGAAGGCCTTTCTTTTTCACAATTGCAGATAGTGCTCTTTTAACCCACAAACAATTCAGAATACACAGAAAAGCAGAAATAAAACTGACATGCTTAAGGATAAACATGGGAGACTCTTCATCCAAGATATGTCACTTCTGTCATTACAGACATTGATGTACTGTGGCTTCTCTGTCTCTGTGAGTGATGAATGGTGTGCAATGTCAGTTCAAGACCTACACAACATTAGTGAAAAGAAATCTTTGGAACATAAATCCTTTGGCACTAGTACAACATTTAATACTACAGTGATTTTTCTTCATTTGTGATTCAGAAAAGACAGTGTTTTACTTCACTACTCAGTTCTACTGAAAATTTTACTAATTTTTAAAATTTTTTTGCAAGCAAATTTAAAATAACAGCATTAGGTCAAAGGCTCTAGTTTAGGCTAGGAAGAAGAAAACAATTCTTTCTACAAACACTAAGGATTTACCATGTGAGGGGCAAATAACACTGTAATGTCAGTGAGACACCCAGGGAGCTGTACTGCAACATCAGAAGAGCCTGCCCTATACTTTGAAATACTCAGCATACTCAAGGAGGTTACTACTGTGGAGAAGCCCATATGACCTCCTCTTGTTGACATGGCCTTGAGGACAAGGCAAAGAAGTGACTGTAAGCAGTGTGCATTAACAAAGCACCCCGATTTGTGTGCTCTGAGGGCAAAAACTGGTAAACTACGAGGAAATTAACAATGAAGTTTGCATAAGGTGACCAGCATCAGATTAAACAGTAACTAGGAGATCACCAAAAGACTTTGGAGAAAATGAGATATCAACCTGAAAAGTACAGAAGGATCACAAATCGTTTTAACAGTAGGAAGGGATTTTGGAATTGGAAAACAGAAACAGCAACAGTCACACCTGGTCTGACGCTGCTCCGGTATCGTGATCTCTGTCTTGGCCAGAAAAGAGATCCTCTGTGTGGCTTGCGTGGAACAGCCTGTGATCACCAGGCACACTGACAGCATGGCTGCAACCTGAGGGGATGCACCCCTCTGCGTGTTTAGGGCATTTATTGCAGAAGGGTGGTCGCAGTAGTGTCAGGTGATGTCTCTCACATGCTACCACAAATTGCACACCATCATACTCTTCAAAACACTCTAACAAACTTTAGAGCAATTAAATATGAAACACAACAACTGCAGTGTGCTCTACAGGAACATGAGAGTCTGAGGAATGTCTTTTAGACCTTCAGAAGAGTGGTTAGCCTTATGCATAAATGAAATCTCAATAAGTTCTCACAGAGAACTCACAGATCTAGGTACTGGAGTTCTCACAGATCTAGGTACTGGAGCCACTGAGAAGTAAAATGATTTGCCGAAGTTGAAATTCACTCTTTTGATAAGAATTTAAAGAACTACATATTCCCTACATTTTTAAGAGAACAGAAAGGATTTAAGTAATGCATAAGACTTCTACAGAGATGTAAGTTGAGGGAGGAATGAAGATGTCAGTACCAGAAGAACTGTGTTTAGTTTCTACTTTGTTCAGCATATTGTACTTTACCACTAACCTCAGGCCTTTTATATGTCTTTTGAGCTGGTTCCCATTTAAATTAGATACTTTATTAATTTTACTATTCTACTTATTTTACTCTCCCTGCCGACTTTAATATGGGATCCATGGTAAGATCCAGGCCTAATAGACAGTATTTCCTTTAGCCATGTGGCCATGGTCTGGACAATACTTGAAGTTAAACTTCTTGCATTTTAGCTTCTTCAAGAAATAATTAAATCAGCGTTAGCAGCAGCTCATGTGGAAAGCATCTGCCTTGTAATTCATTACAACCAACCTGTCTCTAATTTACCAGTGTGTATGGTACCCCCACAGTAGCACGGTGGTGGCAACAGGTCATTTATATAAATTAAAATCAACAGGGGTCTGAGTCCAGTAAAATGCCCTCTGGGCAAGGTGAAATTTTAGGGATTAATCTTAGCTTCTTGGCTTCTTTCGTCAGGCAATATTTAAAATGCTTAATTATAATATATGAAATATTAATACCTGGAAAGCTTTTTAGTGAAGATACTATATTTGTGCACAGTCAAAATAAAGACTTCTTCAGGTTTCAAAGTACAGTATCAACATGCCAAAGTTTCTTGCTGTTAACAAGATTTTTACTTTCCATCTTACTTGGAATTTTTTCTCCTCACCTGAATAACAGGGTATTTTGGAAAGAGCTAATTTATGATTAAAAAATATCATTCTTAATATCTTTTGAATGTAATTCTTGGCCCCAAAATAGAAGGGAAAATTTCTTTCATACTGTATTTCTGCTATTATGTCAGCCCATCTTTTCTTTATGTTTGAGGTTTGGGAAATTCATTGTATCCTTGAGTTTAGAAGGAGCTCTGGTTCTCAGGGTTATAACTTGTAATAACTGAGAGACTGACCCAAATCTTTCATGGATATATTTATTTATTATGGATACACTCAGAACACACATCTGTCTGGTGACTAAGTCTCTATTATGGCTATAGCACAACATTTCACAGAGTGGTTAATGAGATCTGAACAAGTTGAGTCAGTTATTCAAAGTTATTCAGCAAGCAAGCGATGGAGTCCCAAAGGCCCTTATTGTCATTGTGAGACAGAAAACATTGCTTCTCTCAATGGGTTAAAGTTAGCAGGCAGTAAAAAAAAAAAAAAAGTCCTTAAATAGTAAGCAGACAATAATTCATGCTAGGATCTATGTTTGTTAGTTTCAAGACATATGCATTAGCCTCCCACAGAATTATATTATCATTTAATTTGTCCTTTTCTGCCCTTGTATCTTCTTCTACTTTAGACCTGTTTACAAATCTGCTTACTCTCATTTGACCTAGATTGTATGCTCTTTGGTGCAGGGAATATATCCTTACTGATACCATGAAGTGCTGTGCTTATCTACTCTGTTATATGGATAATACATAATAAGACAATCTGGGTCTTGTAAATCTAAATTAAATATAATTCTGGGAACCTAGTATTATACACTGAATATTTTCCATGTCTTGCTGTTATCAGGCAGCACTTATCTAGAAAATAATTACATGTGTTTGATCAACAGGCAATTGCTAAGCCGACACTGACATCTCCTACAAAGTACTGTGTTTTGAATCAAATGCAACATTTACTTTCTGCCTGTTGTTTCTAAGGCTACTGCCATGAGTGGGGAACGCTTTCCTTGGGAGCTCAGTGTTCCTGCTGCTTATTCCTCACCTGGAGCCATAATCCTTTGTTTGGGCCCCTAATCATCTCTGCAGAAACTAATTGTGATCTCACAGGCAGGAGCTGATGACTTTGGGGGCAGAACAAGCAGCAGGAGTGGGTGACCTCTAAAACAGGAGGCGGCTCTTCCCCTGCAAACGCTCTGCCCAGGGAGAAACAGCGAGGAGAAAAACAAGGCTCTCTTCTCGAAGAGGAAATAGCTTGTTCAGATTTCTGAAAGGCATTAATTGGCCTTGTAAGAGTTAATTTGAAATTAATTTCTCTGCAATTATATTAAGGAGAGATAATGTATTCAGTATCAGCTGAATTATTAAACTGGGTTTCTAATTTCTCATTTGATTAAATCACAAATAAAACTACTGATGCAATCAGTAACTTCTGTATCTTTTCACATAAAGCTGGAACCATGTAACAACTCATTTCCCCTCCAGCTGACTTTTACTGTGAACTCAGTTATAAACTGGGTCAAACCTTTTAAGGTTTTCCTGAATTTACAGCTTGTGTTCTTATATTATTGAGAATTGGAGTTAATTTTTTTTATCTGTGGAAAACTCAGAAATATGCAATATTGCTTATATTATCACTTTTTTTTCAGTACTATCCCAAAAAATGTAATTCTGAATCTTATCCTGTATCAGTGAGAACTAATATAAATATAGGTCAATAACATTCAAGGATATATTAAGAGCAGCTTTTTACAGTTTCACAGGGAAGCTTCTTTAGGTGACTTCCCACATAAAATCCCTATTTATAGCATGTTATTTTTGATATCTAGACTATGAATGTGTTTTCTTCCATCACCATGATAGATTCTTCCACAGATGATGGATCTGTGTACCATCTGAAAAGACTATTCCAATCATTGTTTTTGGTGGTCCGGATACATTTTTTTTCAGGGAGCTGAGTGAAAACAGATGTTTCTTTTGGATAGGATTCATACATTCTATTTTTCTATTTAGGGCATCTTCAATTGTATTGAAATTCCTACCTACAATAATATATTTAATATGGTCCAAGTAGATGTCGCTGAGGGAATACCAAGATTTTATGCTTTATAATAGGATTTTATTCCTTAGATAAGACTTTATTTTTTATATGAATTTATGATATATCATTTATCCTCATGTTTTCATTTGTGAGCAGCTTCACACCTGCTTTGGTCAGAGAGGTGAACTTCACTTAGGTGGCAGCCACCTTTTAAAAAGAAAGAATCTAATGCCCAACACTGGCTGTTTATTGAGCCATAACCCTCTCATGAATTTTATGCCTAGGGATGCTAGCCATTGAGGGGTTTCAATCTGCAGGCAATGCATTTCATTGAAGGGAGCTCTGAGCAGGAAATTAGCATCGATTTTTGGTTGTGTGTCTGTGCTGGTAGTTTAGATAAAACCAGTTTTCAGTGTCAGTGAGTGTCAGATTTACGGTCTGTAAAATGGAGATCAGGGTCACTGTGATTTTTGAGGTCTGTGCCTGCGAAAGTGGCATCAAATAGTAATAATGAATAAATCAGTATTGAAAAGTTATAGAACATTTGTATCATTTTTTTTTTCAATGCTACTAACCATCTGAATATTTAATGGTAAAATTTGTATATGCCATCATGATTCTTGCTGCGACAAAGTAAGTGTCCCAATAATTTTATTCCTTGAATTTTAGAAGAAATTCTAAAATTGTTCCGCTATAAACATCTGAGTGACCTGATTTTACTGACTGATGTGAATTTACTACAGTGGAATTAGTTCAGAATTATAGAAAATATGCATTTGTTAAAATAAAGTGTTGGAGACTTTTTTTAAACATTAGAATACTGGATTAAAATGTGTAAAAATATCCTGCCATCTTTATAGCATTTTCCACTGACAATGATGGAAAAGATGATAAAACATTTGATTGAAGACAATTAAAAGAATACCTTATTTCTCTCTCACAGGTACTATAAATGGCAGATGATATTGGAGTTTTCTTGAAGGAGGATAATAGCTGCGTAAAAGCCTATGTTCCCTAATGGCCCATAAATTAACTATCACCTTTGTACTGCTTTAACATGCAAACATATTTCTTTTGATAAATGTTTTTTTTCCTGTAAATGATACAGCTTATTTTGCACACGAGTGGAAAATAAAATTCTCCTAGCATTTCTTCTGACCTTTGCAAGTTCTAAAATTACTGCTAACAAAAATTTGTTTCCAATTTAATCTAATTATGATTATTCCAGGGCAGAGCACTATAGACATAATGCTCATTGACATAATAGCACAGATGAGCTGAATAAGAATGCATCTAAGAGCATTACTTGAAACAAAGCTATATCTCTTTATGTTCCTATTTTTATATCCAAAGAAAAGCAACATTGTATGGATTTTAACTTTTTTTTTTAGCATTATGTACACAGTAAATGTTTTTATGGAAATCTTGTTAAACAAATTCCAGCTTGCCAGGAGAAAATAAAACTCATTAGTAGGTTCCTATTCTACAGCAGTTTGTGTATAACTTCATCTGGCTGGTGCCTTTATCTTAAGGCAAAAAGCATAGATTCTCACATCTTTAAAACAAAACCAATAAAAACTTGAATCTGAAGGAAAGGTAGGAAAATTATTATTTTTTCTATTTTTTTACTTTATGTTTTTGAGCAGTTGTGAATTGCACCACTAATACCTTAGATATTTATAATTTTATATCAACATACGCAGGAGAAATGTTGTTTTACAACATATAAAGAGTTAGCAAATATCCTTGGAAACATTTTATAGTAAGATGTAATATCAAATATTGTTTATAGACTCCTTTAAATGATAAAGCCATCTGCTCCAGGACCAAGGGCATAACCCAGCTGCATTGAAAAACAAGGCAGTTTTAAAAGCTTTATTGTAATTGCATCACTCTTGTTTTTATAATCTATGTTTCACATTATTTACTAGATCATTATGGGTTATCATGAATAATTAAAATTAGGCCTTACTTGTCAGAGTAAATGAAGAAAGCGTATTTTGTGATACATTATCCTTCTCAAGCTTTATTTCAGCCCTGATTTAATTCTCAAATTTGGCAAGTTGCAATAGATTTCATAGCCAGTAGTAAAGTCAGTGGGTTTCAGCTATGTTAGGATTGTATTAGATGCACTCATATATATCTCTATAAAAGATTATTAACATAGCTTTCAAGTCTTTCTTTTTAAAATGTATTTTCTTCTTGTTCAGCTTTTGAAGTTAGGAAGTTAAGCAAGGAGCTATGAAATACTGTTTTTTTTAAAGTCTGTGTAATTGAAGATATGTTTTACTATTTAATTTTAGGTGCCTAAGGCCAATAAATCTGCAACAAAATCAAGGCAATAGAAGTAGAACTTAAATGGAGATTAAGTATCTCTCTTCATGATTTCAGACATCTGCTCACACTTGTTTTACAATTGGTAAATCCATAAACTCCCAGTAGCCTAATAATCTCATTCTTAGTAGCATTCCTAGACAATTCTTAGCCAGGAATCATCTAACTCACTGTGTTAGGATCTATAGAAAAGGTGTTCTTCTATTTCTCTAACATAAAGCACTTCATCTTTAGGAGCACAGGATCCCTGTTGTATTCTGAACAGTCAGTCTCAGAGATTACGAAGTCAAGGAATTCAAAGTTGTGGATAGTTTTTGCTATGTAAAGACGTTTTTGAGTAACATCTTGAACTATCATTATTTATTTATGTAACTGCATTCAAATAAAAAGAAGATATGTGTTCATTTTTAGTCAGCATGGTGAATGCAGTCAAAATAGTCCTCTAGATAACATGTTTAAAATGCATGTCTTTCCATACTTGTCATCTCCATTCAGATTTTAGCAATTCTCACCCTTTCCATATCCATGCAGGTTAACAGTATGATAGTATGATATCTGTAGGAAAAGGCCAATTTTAGTAGTAATCAATGAAATACAGTAGGAAATACAGAGAAATACATAAATATAGATTTATATGGTAATTATTAAAGTTGAAATCTAGCAGCATTCTTTCTCAACTCTAAAATTTTTAAGTTGCATTAGTTTTCTTCTTTGGTTGCAAAGATATTTTGAAATATGAATGGCAAGGGTGTGTCCTGATCCCATGAAGACTGTGCTTGAGGAAAGTTAGAGGGAGCGCTCTAACTCATTTGAGCTTACCCTTAACCTCTCTGTAGGTTGTATTTAGAACTTGGTGCCATTATATTTTTAGAAATAGTTTGTGATGTATGGATTAGTTATTATTAACCTTACATTAAGTGATTTTTAAGTCAACATAATTATCAGAAAGTGCCTTAGTAGGAAATTTTTTTTCCAAATATTTTTTCCAAAGACTTTGCAAGTCAAATAAACTTTTGAAAAACAGAGCATAACCCACTATTTTGCTGTTACTTTTCAAACTCCTTTGCCTAAATACATGACTGTATTTTTTTATTCAAGATACTTTGTTGTTTGAATAAGAACAAAATAAATAGATGTAGCATACATATTCAATATGTACTTTAGCACATAAGTGATGTTACGTACATTAGTAAAGAGTACTAATTCAGTACATTATGTACTTTATGAACTATTTGTTATGCTTTTTGGTATATAGATAGTTTTTTATTCTCCCCCCATCCACTTTTTTTGTATTTTTTCTGCCTCCTGCTATGTCAATATGGTGTGGAATTTACATTCCTGGGTTTATTAATCTGACTAGAAAATCATATTAATCATCATTTCTTAAAGGATGAATGCCATCAAAAAGACTGAAAGTTTGAAATCCCTATAAAGTACTGTCCAAAAAGTTTGAAGCTACCTTGACTGACTCCTTACAGTGGTCATAAATGACTCTGAATTAAATCAATGGCACGTGTTTTTATCAACAAAATAAAACCGTTCATTTCATTAAGTTCTTGAAAATTCAAAATGAATTTGATGGTCTGAATAGATTATATTACAATGACCTAACTGAGTGGCAACTGAGAATAGGTCTTCATCACAGTGAAAAAGAAACAGGCACACATATACCCCAAAAATAAAATGAGTCCAAAAATAAAATAAGTTTTAAGCATTGCAGTTCATATATCCACTAAGGAGAACTCCAGCAGGTTATACAAGCTATGCACCATCTTGAAAAATCAGCGATTTTAGGAAAGAATGAGACTGACTTGCTCAGTGGTTTTTTTTTTTTTTCATTCCACCAACCTTCAATGTGTGGAAATTTAGCCATCTGCTTTTCATCTGTATCTTATTTCTCATGAGCAGTTTAACATTTTTGTAACAGTACTAATAGCGAAAAAAAAAGATATAAATCACATATCCTCCTTGTATCAGCAGTGCAAAGCCTACAGGATATCTTATGATCTCTATATTCATGATGAGGGAATGGCCCATCCAAAATAAAAACCATTGGGACAGGTACTTCAGAAATGTAGCTTGTCTTAAAATGCACTTCAAACATAGTCATAGTTGCACACACACAAGTTGCATTTTCTTTGATTGCTACTGTCTCTAATTAAATTAAATTCCTAATAATGGAGGACAGATTCACCAGTATTTGGGGTTTTTTTAAGCCCTTGAACATTGCATTATTTTCTTAATGTATGGCAATTACAGGAAGATCCATTCCAAAGTACAATGTGAATGCACTGTGAAGACTGAATGTTCAATAGTCTGAAAAGTTTCAGATTTCCAGAAACACCTCTCTTTTTCTTTCTTTCTATAGCTAACCTTATGAAACAACAGAGCAAAGCAAAATGCCTCATTACATAAATAGTACTACATTTATTATTACTTTAATCACTGTAAATGTTTAAAATAATTTATAGCTTCCAGTTTTCAGTCTTTTTTGTTCCATTCATTGTCATTTGAAACACAAGACCTTGACATATACTCAGTCTGGAGCAATATGCATTTACCTTTTTTCTATCTGACAAACTCAAGAAGATTTCTTTGAGAATGTTCTCCAAATGAGCAGGGAGACATTTGTTCCTTGAAGTCCGTATCTTTAGCAGTTTACACTTTGGAACTTTGAAGATGCGCAAATGCTCTCGGGGAGTTTATCCTATATGCTCTTATTTATTTATTTATTTTTCCACAGTCTCATATGTTAGTAGTAGACACCTTTATGTGGG
>JAUBNY010000477.1:9637804-9649564 GCA_032275445.1 Crypturellus soui
GAATCCTAGCACATATAAAAGATTTCCAGATCTTTTTCTGTTATCTGAGTACTATGTATACTATCTTGGCTGCGCCTTATATTTCTAGATTAAAGCTAATCTACTCCAATTTTTTTTTGTTTGTATTTTTTTGTTAGGTGGGACTAAAATGAAGTAAATAAATTGTCCAATCCTCAAGACGCTAACAACTCACCGGAGTAGGAATGCGTGTACGCTGTTAATACATAACGTGCCAGTAGATGGTGCTCAAAGCTGCCTCGCCGCTTTTCATGGCTCCCGTAGGCCAGAGAAGCGTATTGCAGAGTTCAGGGAGCTTCCCAGTGCAACCCTTCTCGTAAATCTCATCTGAATACAGACAGTGGAATCTGACTCCTCCTAATTTTTCAAACCACACTGATTTCCCGTTTAGTTTATAGGGATGAATCTCAAATACAAATCTTAAAATATCAGAGTTCAGAACACCCTCATTTTCATCCAGGTCTAGACTTTCATGGCTTATGATGTAAGGTAAATTCCTTATTGACTCATGAAGTATTTCAATATTCTCCTGTTACATTAAATCAACCTCTGTGACAATGATATGCGGTTCAGTTACATGAGATGGGAGCTGCCTCACCTCTGAAAAAGTCCACATTGTAGAAAGGCAGAAGTGGAGTTAAATTTCAAGACTTAGGTGTAGGAGTAGATAAGATGAGAAATAAAAGCTGCAAAAAGGAAAAAGCCACCAAAGCCATGAGCCAAAGTTAAAATTTCCTGTACAAAAAAGCATAAGCTATTATGATTATAGTGATGGCTCAAAGTGAAACAAAAAAGAAAAAGAGACCTTCAGAAAAGAACATTAAAAGAATATCAACCCAAAAGTATGTAGTTAGATCAAAGGTCCATCTGTGCTCGCATGGTGTTTCTGACTGTTTCTATTATCAAATCTTAAAGAGTACAGGAACAGAACAAGTGCGGAGTCTTACTTTCTCTGAACATTCTCTGCAGCAGTGTGTGTTTCAGAGACTTTTAAAGATGGACATGCGGTTGCTGAATTGACTATAGCTGTATGACTGTAACAAACAGGCTTTGAATGCATGTAAATGCTTAGCAACCACAGCATCCTATAGTGAGACTTTCCACAGTTAAAATGACACATTGCATGAAAAACTTCTACTTAATTCCAGTTTAAGTTCTGTTGTTTTCATTCGCTGTTCCCTTGTTCTTGTGTTTGGAACTTACGGTAACCCCACACTATTCATCTTCTATATGCAATCAGGATTTTCAAAGCTATATACTATTCCTCACTCAGTAGTGTTTTTTTCAACCTGAAGAATCCTAGTTTACTTGGTCAATCTTGTCATGAAAGTTGTTTTGTACCTTAGCTTAGGAGACAGGGCAACTGTGAGGAGGCATGGAAGTATTGTTGAAGTAAACTATGGGAAGACAGTATCTCAGCACAGGCAGTATTTATATACAAGAACTTTTGATCTAATTCCACTTAAGGGAGATTTGAAAGCTCAGACTTCCATTCTGTGGCTTATGCTATCACAAGTTCATGTTCATTGCCTAGCTGAATCCCCAAGGAGACTGAAAACCTATAAATGCCATATATTCTCTCTGCTCCCCCTCTGCTTCCCTTCTGCCCTCCCCTTCACTTTCTTTTAATGGCTGATGGTATCTAGGTGTCTTTATGAGTGTGAATATCTAAACTGAAATTAGGTCACCCCTTCACCACGTACACTTATCTTGCATCTTGTTTTATAAACTTGCTATTCAAAAGCTGCTAATCTCAGTAAACAATGGGAATTTTAGATGACAGACTTTCACATTAAGCTAACTTTTTGTCTTTTAGATTTCTATTTCTAGATGAAAGACATTCCACTCTTGGTGGAATGTCTTGATACCTTGATACCTTAACTTGTTCTTGATACCTTAACTTGTTAAGATAGGAATGTGAGTGTAAGCTGTATTGGTGAATCAAATATACAAAGCTACTTGGAAGATTCTGTTCAAAACTGATCATATTAAAGAGAAAGACAAGTAGTGCATGGATTAAGTAGTAACCAAGCAAGTTTCAAAGAGATTTCTGAAAAAAAGTGATTTTGAAAGATACATGAAAAAAATGTAACAATGGAGAAAGACTGTGGAGTGGAAGCAGCAGTAGTCAGACCTGGTTTGACTGCCAGTAGTCGCTGCAGCATCAGGAGCCCTGCCTAGGCCAGCTGGTGCACCCTCCCCAAGGAGCATGCACAACGGCAGTGCAGGGACTACACCTGGCGTGTGCACAGGGTTCACATCTGGAGCATGTGATCTCATGGGGTGCTGTCTCACAACCCACAAATAGCGGATCGTGGGGGTGGCATAGGTCCACACAAAGCTGGAACAGCCACTTGTCCTACTGGAGAAGGCACAGGGGAACCCAAGCCTCCCAAGGAACCCAAGCCTCCCAAGGAGTTTGTGAGTGCTTTAATCTACACGTCTTCTGAGAAAGAGGTGTGTGTACAAGTAACTGTGTGCATGAGTGTGTGTGTGTATGTGTGTGTTGTTAGAACTTTTGGGACTGGTTGTAGAAGGGTGTTTAGATATTTGCAGTAGTTTATTTTATAAGTAGTAGTTCATTTTATAAACATCTAGTATTGTGGTTCTTCTGCAATATTACTGGTATCAGTAGAGAATTATGTGGACTGGTCAATTATATGTTGTTCATAAATCAGTAAAGTGTTTCAATCCTGATTTCATTTTTGCTATTGAGATTTTTCTTGTGACAACTGCAGCTACCATCTCAGTTCTACTTTAGGCAGCTGGTACTGGTTCAAGGAAGGTTCAGGGTTCAGGAAATCTATTGAAACTGTTGCTCACAGCACTACTGAAAACCATTTCAGTTCAAGTAATTTTTGTAATATTGGGTAATATGTGGTAATTTTACATATAGTAAAATTTTGTAATAGTGTCTGATAGGCTGATAATTTTGTGATGTTGACTTGAAACCTCAAGTCTTGTCTAAGTATCTCAACATAGGCTGGTGAAAAAATCTCTACAGTTGTCAGTCCCTGCAAATCAATATGTAGTGTGTCTGCAGAGAAAGTTCCGCTTACTTCTTTCATGAGAGATACACAAATCCACAAATAATGTATAGTAGATCATAAGGTTTTGCATTGTCTTAAATTAAAGAATTAAATGCCTTTAATGAAATGTAAAGAAGGTCAATCTAAACTAGCTGAAATTATTTATTTTTTGCACAGTATATATTTAGGCTATGAAATTCATTGCCATTGAATGCTATTGTAGCCAAGAACTTTTCTATATCTAGCTATTCAACATATATGTCAATATGGATAAGAAGAGTCATAAATAGAAGATACTAAAAAAGATTTGTAAGGGAAATAAAAATCTCACAAATAGGGCATGTTTTAACTATCATTAATTTGGCAAAAGTTTTCTTAGGGATGATGAGTCTGTGCCTTTTGTAACACCTTTTGTAAATTTTTTTTCACTTTCTTATGATATCATTAACTATGAGAGCTAATCTACATAGTAGAATACAAAGAGCTGCGAATTCTATTAAAAGAAGAATGAAACAGGGACTTGAATAAAGAGAATAGTAAACAAAAACCAATAAGTTCCTAAGGGAACTTCTGATTTAGGGAAAAAAATTGAACAGGTATTTTTCTGCGTAATATAGTAGACTATATGATTACACAATTTCTTATTTGCATTTCATAAAAAATAAATCACAAAATAAACTTCTTAAAAAATGTTCTGTAGTCTTATTAAGAAAAGTGCAGTGATAAGAAGTCACTTTCAATAAAAGAAATACCAGCTTAGGGCATAAATAGTATTAATTTCTTATTGCATTCTGTTTATATGTTATAAATAATTGATTACTTAATGTTAGTAAATAGCGCCTTGGCTATTACGTAAAGTTCTCTACAATAAATAATTAATTTTTTTTTAAATATGGAGAAATATCTAGTTTAGCTGCGAGAGATTTCATTCTTTTTATCTTTTGTTCATTTTAGAGAAACAGCAAGAAATGTACAACCTCCAAAGTTGGAAATGCTTTTTCTTCCTCTACACCAGCGCACCTACTTCACCTCCTGATTTCTTCCATTTTTACTGAGTTGCTGGAAGCCTGGGCATCTGGAATGGCTTTAGGGAGCATTCTTAGTATTTTCAGTCGGAAAACAATAATAGATATGGCTGTAAGATATGTGGTCATCATAGTTCTAGCTAAAATGTTCCATCAGACTTTTGTTGCCATCGTACACTTGTATGGTCATGTCCAATCCACTAACATAAAGGTTTTATTGCTTTATTTTTGCTATAGTATATACATGGAAAAATGAACTAGGCTCTAATCAACTCTGTGCAGCCTTAATTGGATAATGTTTATAAATTGTTTTAACAATATAAAACACTGTTTGTTTGCTTTTAAATCAGATTTATTAGTAAATGTTGGTTGCAGAATATTTTGGTTCAAGTCTGTGATTAGGAGACTATTAAAAAGAGACAACAGGTTAGTTTAATGAATTTGGAAACAGCTGAAAGAATAAATATAGAAACTTGTAGTGTTATCTCTTTTCAGATAAAAATAACCTGTTCAGAAAATCTAAGCAGAGCAGCCATGGCTTAAAACACATTTGCTCTTTCACACTGTGAAACAATGATGATGCAGATGAGCAAATATGGTTCGAGTGTTTTTCCTGTTATAGCTTTTTCTTATTGTTACACTCTTTTCTCTTATTTTTCTTTCACACTGTACTTACTGCTACTTCTACCAGAGCCAAAGGCAATAGACATTCATACATTAGTTATTACACTTTTAAAAAATGTCTGCTAAGCTTACACATTTTGGCAGATTTCCTTGAACTGTCAACTCATCATTAGGAGATCATTTACTTCCTGTGAATTTTGAGTATGTTCTGGGTTGATCTTTCAGCAAATTTGAATTTGGGACTGCACTTGAATAAGATAAGATTATTATGAATCAAATTAAAAGCTCTAAAATGTTAAAATACATTGAGGTCTGAAACCTACTGAGAATTACCTAATTTATGGATTTAACACCTAGTTAAATGTTGAATGCTGTAAAAAAAAGAAATCTCAGTAATAATCTGGTTACTTTTTAGTACATCATTATTACCAAACTGGAGATGAGGCTAAACAGTGATGAAATACATCCAATAGATTTCAAGATTTATTTTTTCTTTCCTGACTTCTTTTTTCTATTGATAGTGATGTCATTGTTCTAACAAATATCACAAATATGATAGAAAGAATATGGAAAATATGGATATATAAAAGATAAAAAGACAAACAGATGTCAAACTCTTTGTCCTTGAACTCCTGAGTGTAACTCAAAAGTGAAATCAGCACCTCAAAATCTTTCTTTTTCCCTAAAACTGGATCAGTACAAAGCAGCAAAAGCACACGGAAATGCAGCCATAAGACATGGTTTGAAAGACTCAACTAAAGTACTATTTGGGGGCTCACTGCATTTCTTTCTCCATGGAGTTTGTGTGACTGATCTAACACATAGACTGAAAACAAATTTCTAGCCTTTTATTAATTCTTCAAAACCTGAAGGCCATTCAGGAAAAGGATTTCCCATGCATTGTTTTCTTGGATACTACTGTGTGTGAGGATTTGATGAAGCGAATCTCCAGTGGGAAGTAATTATAATCAGATCTTCCAGACTGTCTCACTTGTGTGGAAAACTCTGAGGGAAGCAGAGGGAATTATCTGGTCTTAGTAGTTGCTCAGGGTTTTAAGCTAATTACTTTACTGGTTATATGAAGTAAAATAATGACAACTGCAAGAATACAGATTAGCGACAGATCTTAGCATTTTCTACCATTTTCACTCCAAAAGACCATACTTATATTTTCTTTTCAGCTATCATTCTATCGTCATGAAGTATTTTTCTAAAAGCTGGTTGTAATGACATTTTTAAGAAATTACTTTAAATTTATGACTGATATTTTACCACCAAAATAAATCAAACCATTATTATGTGAGGCTGAATTGTTTTTTTCTTTGCTTCTTTGCTTGATTGCTTAATTTTAATCCAAAGCACTAAAGGAAGAGAGAGATAAGAGAGCCAAAGTTACATTACATGTACAAACCGAAAACTGAAGAACATGCAGGATGCAAAATTAAACATAAAGACAAGAGATAAGATTGAAACCAGTGGAATTTAAATCAAACTATTTCAAAACTTGATGATTGCTGCCATGTTCTAATTACTGAAACACAACATCTGAAAAACAATTAGTAGAAGCAGAATAATAAAATAATTACTTGATTTTTATGCTTCCTTCAAAGACGCTATATAACTTAGTGGCATTTTTCTGTCTATTTCTTTTACAGTTTATAGGCCAAATCTTGAGACAATAGTGCCAATTTTATTGGATGAAATACTGATAAAGTCTGATATTTATGTATTGATTTTCATTCAATAACACTTTGGAATATTGATTATTCTGACATGTCCCAGGACACTCAGGAGCATGGAAAGACTTGAGAGATCTTTCAACAAACAGAAGTATGAACTGATTAACTTTTTAAATCAGGTTTTACTTCACTAGCTCAGCAATAGAAAGGAAACAATATGGAATTCTACCCCTGTAAAGACAAGGATTTCTATAGAACAGAACTTCAATTTTAACAATAGAATATGAAGCTAGTTCGGTGACTCTTTCTTAAGCAATATATAGTAGAATATTAATTCTCAGCTATGAATGCAATTCTAGTAAAAATGCTGGTCTATAGAAAATAGTGAAAGGGAAATAAAGCACAAATACTAGTGCTTTAGCACCCTAATATCCATTTTAATAAATACTTAGCTGTATCTTTAGGGTAAGAGATCAGGCAGAGACTAGCTAATCTGCATGGTAGTAGTTTTTTAGCATGATCACATTCAAACTGCTCTAGGAAGTCTTAAAATGCCAAACACTTGGGACTGAACATTTACCTTAGAAAGCATCTCTATCTGGCTATATATATAGGTTATATACTTTATATATGTATCTATATATAGATATATACTTTATCTCCTACTATCTGAAAGACCTGAACAGTGATCACTTTTGAAAGTTGTAGCCATGCATTTATATTAATAGTTTTGATGGAGAAAAAAAAAAAAAAAGCTGAGCCAGTGGGGGAAAAAAAAGGGCTGGATAAATCAGTTGTCATTCACTACAGAAGGTAATCTTTGACCAATCAAACATGTCAATTAACTGTGAGTCAATGAATAGACAGTAATTCAAGCATGGCACAGTCCTCTGTTCCAATAAGCCTCTTTCAAAATCTTTGCCCTACCAACATCATTCATCATTCTGTCTTCTATAAAGAAGAAGAAACACAAGCTAGCATGGAATTAGAGGCCTCTTCCCTCATTGCTATCTAGTGGGTCATCTGCTGCATGAAGTTCAGCATGGCCTACAGGGGTAGAGGAAGGTAGACTGAAGGGAGATGAGGAAGAGGAGCATTTACGTGCTACTTTTAGTGTTATTACAACTTTATTATATAATGTTATATAGCACCAGTATATTCTAATTCATTGGTCAAACCAAGTTTGTAACAATGTAAATCCCAAGTATACTGGGACTTTTAAATAGTCTTTTCAGGTATTTCTGTCTGTTAATAGTTCCTCATTCTGTCTCCACTGATGAGATGATAAATTAAATTTCATGAGTGTTATCAAATCTATCTAAAAGGTTGTCACCTTTCTTTCATGCTGTTGTGAATCATCCTTGCCTTTGAAAGCTGTGGATTTCACTGCTGCTGTTTTCTACTTAGCACTGTCATGAGCAGCTATGTGTGCTATTGCAAAGCCAATTGATCTCTTTTCTTAGTGGAATAAGCCCGTACATATTGAGTAAGTCAAAACTCTGCTGCATGGGCTGCATCTGATCCTCTGTGTAAACAAACTGAAGTCTCAGCTCTAACCTACTATTTCAGTTCCTCTGTTGTTTGACGATTATGTTGGAGACTTCTTCTGTATTGCTGCAGTAGTTAAAACTACAGTCAGCCTGTGGAATTGTCTATACAGTAAGGTCCAGGCAATAACATACTAACACCGTCTGCATTTTGGGTTTGTGGTTTCCAGAACGGCTTCTATTCCATACTCACGATTCCTATCTCTATGATGTGTTTCTCTATAATGTGATTTTGACCATCCACATGTAAGCACCATACATCTTCTCATTTCCTCTTACCCCTGCCAAGTATCTTGATCTTAGCAGGCGTAAATATGAATAAAATGCTTAAATATTTAAAGACTAAAGCATTTTGTAAACATGCAGAAATATTTTCATAGGCAGGCTGAGAACTTTAAGGGGAAAATAGACATTTAAAGATGATTAGGCAGCAGTAGAACAGAAAGTGTGAGAACCTGAGCAATGGAATTTAGGTACCTGATTTCTTTTAGAATCTGTTTCTTGTCTAATAAGGGCCTGGTGCAGGCAAGGAAACCAGGCGTAGTGCAGGTCAGGCAAGTTTTACAGAAGACCACACAGTACCACCAGTACCCCTTGATCCACCTTGAACCCGCTACTCCAAAGTAATTTTAAGTAGGCTACAAAACAGAAACTCTTAACTATGTCAGAATGATTGGCAGCTGGCAGATCGTCATGGTCTTTATTAGCCAAAAGTACCAAATTAATTTTCACCTCTCTCCTATATACTTCTCTTAGAAGCTGAGAGGCCAGTATATTAAATCACTGTATATTCAAGTCCCCTTTTAAAGTTATAGCACATGAAAAATAGAAAGATTATACCAGAGCAAATAGACTTCAGGATCAAAATGCAGCGTTCATCATTTGGTCTGAAAAAAAGTGGAGGGAAAAGTTGGAAAGAGCTATTTTGGGGTGCAGAGATCATGAACATTTATCAAATTAACCTGAGACAGTCTGCACTGATTGCTCATTTCCAGTGAGATCTCTGAATTTTCATAATGGATTGGGAAGTAAAATTCAGATAAAGGAATCTGAGGCACAGGTAAAACAAGCTTACATAAAGATTTAAGAAAAAGAGACAAATTACACCACTCTTCTGCCAGTGCCATTGCAATAAAACTTGTCATATCATGACCTAAATATAGTTAGGGTTTTGTAGTTAAACAGTTACCTACACGATAACATACATTTGTAAATATGGACCTAAATTATAGGCACAAGCTAAGAAGAATATTCTATAATATTGTTCTTCCCCTCGATGTTTACTGCAGAACTTGTCTCTGAGGCATCCACAATATTTGGTTAGAATGAACAGACTCCTCATGAGATTATAGTTGACCAACTGCCTTGAGCATAACTTTGGTTTTTCTTTGTGATACTTTCCTAACTACTGGGTTTAATGTTAGACTCCAGCAGTGTAACTTAAACCAAAAGTTGTTTTTATTTTTAACTGTTTATGCCATCATATAAAAATGATGATGTAGAGAAAGGGTCTGACTGTAGAAATGGTGAACTGCCGAACAGATGAAGCCAGAAGGAAAGACTCAACACTCTCAATCAAAAATCACTGGGGTGAAATTCTGACCCCTGTGAACATAAAACTTCAAAGGACTCTAGTGAAATGAGAATTGTATGCTAAATCTCAGAAAGTAGGTACCCAAGATGAAAAGTACCCAAACTAAGAGGCCCCTCTGGAAAACCTCCTTTTGAATGACACACTAGAATTTACACAAAGAGTCATTGTCAGAGCTGAGATGAACTCATGATTTCCTGGCTCTCACTGATTGAAATTACTCCTTAGAACTGGCTGGCATGGCAATAAAAGCAAATTTGGTACTGCAATCATTTCTGATACTGTGTTCAACTTTATAAAATATGTTCCTTGGGGGTGAAATTAATGAGCAACACATAAAGACTGGTTATTCACACTTTATGCAGCTGCACTTATGAGAGGATTGGGAAAGATGAAATCCAGTCTCAATACAGGGCCATGTTGTGATGTGGCCAAACTTCAGGGTTTTGTGGCTTTCATTTAACCTTATAGACTGGAGTAATAGCTGCTGAACCATTGCATTCTGCTGAGGGGTTCCAAGATCTCTCTGGCTAGTCATTTTACACCTCTTTTTTTTTTTTTTCTTTTTCTGAACCTATTCCTAAATTCTATGCTTCAACTCCATTCAAAGAAAAATCAGAGCTTTTTCCATGACATTCATGAAAATCTATACAGAAGGAATTCAGTCTTTGTTTCATAATGCTTTATTAACAGAATCTCTTCAGGATCCTACTGGGTTTATGTTATGTTGATAACTTCATGTAAGTTACCCTTTGGCACTGTGGGGACAATAATGAGATTTCATACAGTGTTTTACCCATCATTCATAGCTCAGAATTTAGCATAATATGGTTTCTCAGTTAGATGGGCGCTGTGGAAGCAGCCAAGTTATCTTGAAAGAATGTCATACAGACATGATTTCCTATCCTTTTTTTTTTCTTTGCACAAGAGGTTCTTTTTTGCACTGCTTTTAGACCTGCAGTCTCCTTCTTTTGGCAATGTTCTTATCTTTTATGGTTATTTCTAAAAATGTATGAAGGAAAAAAAAAAAGCCATAAATACCTTTGTTGAGGATAGTGTTGGGAGGAAATGAGACCAAATATTTACTTCTGATTTCTAGATATGCCCTTTTCACTGTACAAGCTTCCTGCTGGCTAGGGGCGTATACTGCATGATAAATCATGATATAGATGGTTCTCAAATGATGTCAGAAAATTTTGTTAATTAAATTTAGTTTGTTCAGACACTAAACAAGTCTTTCGTAATATACACATACAATTCCTTTCCTCCGGAATTTGTGTTCTGAGGTCCAAATATTAGCAACTTCATTATAACAAAATTTATTCTAAAAATCAATACGACTTTTTATTTCAGAAGGTTGAACAATAGATCTTGGTCATAAACTAGAAAAAACAAGATCAGATATTCAGTAAGGTGTGTACTTGTAAAAATGCTTCACGTTTTAAATACGACTGGCTAGTTATAAATAGAGTACTTGCTTGTTTAAAAGCCAGGCTTTCTGTATTTTTAAGTAGCCTTCTGTGACAAGAAGTTTGGCAAGATTCCTGCCTCATTAGGTATAATTTACAGTGCATTTACGTGCCATTTTGCAAGTTGATGGTAGTTTACTCCAAAAGATCCCAGATCTACCCAAGTTAGCTCAGCTTCAGCACTGCTAGCTCACTTCAGTACTACTCTGATTACAGCACTCACAAGATTTCCAGTATAGGAAGCATTTGAAGATGGAGAGGAGAGAAAGTTCATGGGGTCCACCACCACATGTGTAGACATGTCCAGTGATAAGGTGGCGGAATCTTATCCCATCTCTCAGGTTTTAATATTCTGTCCTTACTGTATAACTGTGCTGTAATAAAGTGCTTAAAGGGAGAAGGTGGATGAAGAATAAATTTACTAATATACAAAAGGTTGAGATTTCTAACATTGTCTTTAAGCAAAAGCTATGAATATCCTCCTCAAAAAGATATTTTTTGAAACATTTCTTTAGAAAGAAAATAGGTTTAGTGTGTTAGTACTGTGGAGAATTATACCATGCTTTATTATTATCCTGCTTACAGACTTCTTCAGTGACCTTCTTAAAATACGTCCCTTTATATCATCCTCTGTTAAGCATGCTGCTTGGTTCCAAAGGAAAATACCTGGATGAAGGCACAATTTGAAATGCAGCTCTAGGAAAAAAAAAGGTTTCATCTCACAAGTAGGTGGCATCTTTTAAATCTCTGCTGGATTGTCCCACCTACTGTGTTTAAC